>CAXKVY010007521.1:0-22476 GCA_964058915.1 Tetropium fuscum | reverse complement strand
GTACAACATTAGGCTGGTCGATGGTCTAGGGAGATATTTCCCTCACGGAGGAAACACAAGGGGCCCAATGGGGCCTAAGTGCAGCGGATCTCTGATCCGCACTCCGGACATATTGCAGATTCAAGATAAATTAGGTACGTAATTTATGAGCAAATAAAATCCATCAAAATAGTTTTTGGGGCAAAGCTCTTTTTTTCAAGTGGAACGCAATTGGTACCGTAGTGCCATTTCTTAATACTATTAATGAGGAATTTAGTAATATGTCGTATTAAAATGTGCGATAAATACAATCAAAATTACAGCTAAACGAAAATATGAAAATACAATTTTGTTCTAATCAAATGTTACGAAGTTAAGGTGGCTTTGAAACCAATATTTGTTGGTTTATCGGTGTTTTTATTGTGTCTTTAAAAATTGTATATATTTCTTGTTAATTTTATTTAAACTGTCGCAAATGTATACAAGAGTTGAAAAAGTGGAACGATCAATTAAAAGCATGGGAAAATAGTTTTTAATGCATATCTCGGCGGATTTTGACTTTACAAAAAAAAGTTGATAAAAAAAATGAAGAGTACAACACACACGCTCATCTAAAGCTGAGCGAAATCGGATAATTAGTTATCATAATTAGCGAGTTAGGATAATTAGCGAGATATCACGAATCGTTTTATTTTGGTAGAAGAGCTATATTATGGAGGATATACAAGGTCGTGGGCTGGGGTTGGTGGGATAATTAGGCGAGGTGGGAGAGGATTTTTTTTAAACTCCCATAACCCTGAATATTGACCGATCTTAAAAACTGGTTTTTTCTTCGTTTCTTCATACGCTATAAGATGGCATTAGCGAATACGTTTTTCTTGCAAATAAACGCTTAGCGCGCAAAAAACGATTTGATTCTTTTTTCAGAGGGTAGGTAAAATTATTTCTACCAGTCGACAGCTTTTTTATCGACCTTCAATTCTAGCCTAAATCAAAATCGGATGATTAGGAGGGGAGCTAGGGGACTTTTTTTGCGATCGATAATATATTCCAGAAGCTCTAGAGCCTATAATTATTATGTTAATATCCTATCTCGCCGACCTTATTGGGACACACTGTATATTATTCACCCAAGAAGTACCCATCCGACGATCGATGAATAAAATAAATGTTTCAAATTCTGATAATGAAAGGGATTTATACGAATATACTGCAAATATTAGTGACATTTTCCATCGTTTTCAAGAATACGTGTTTTTAATTAGCATGCATATTATTGCATATTTTAATTAATGAGCACTTGTTATTACATAGCAGCAGATAACATTCGCAGTAAATTATTTAATATGATAATGAAGGGGTTGGCCGGTGGTAAATAAGGTAGCCTTCAAGATTTATCGATTTATGTAACTTTATGTTTATCCAATTAAGTCAATATTTAAAAGACAGACAAGCAAATAGAGATATAAGATGTTTATGTAGGATCCTAAAGAATATATAGGTACCTATGTTGGAACCGCCTACTTAAAGTGGATGCTGCACTACGGACCACACGCAGATCGAGCACAAACATATGAAACTAATAAAATACCGACAGCAGTGCTAATCCATATTTTTATTTGAAGACACGAATACCTAGCGTTACATGGCGGGAATTACAATTTAAAGCATATTTTTAAAGAAATTTAGATGTTTTATACATCTCAGTTAATGCAATATATAGTTAATACATGTTAAATTTCCATTACCATTATATTAATTGTAATTAAGATTATTACTCACAATACTTATATGCGTTCTTTCGTATTCTTAAACTACAAAATAGGTAGTAGGTATAATAGTTATTTGTATTAATTGTGATATGTGTTTTTTTAATGGTACATGAAAGCATTAATTTTTCACTCGGGTTCCCATTAAACACGAATTTCGTGCATGAAATACAAACAAAATTTTTTTGTAATTTTGACATGGGTAGTGACACTTTTCAAAATCCTTTGACGTTAGGAAACGTCTTACTTTTCACAACCAGTTACGAAAAGTAAAATTTTACGCAACTGGTTTTGTAATAGCTATTTATGTAACCAGTTTGGAAAAGATGTGGGCAGTTGGGCAGATTTCTGCGGAACGAGCGCTAGCGAGTTCCGCAAACGGATGCGAGTTACACAAAATAGTATTTCCCAACGTGTTTCATACAAGATATATTTTCTAATTTTCACCAATTTTATATTTTATGAGAAGAAAACACTGAATTTTATACGTTTAAAAACAATCCAGTAGGTTGTAACGGTGTGACAGCTCGTCACTTTCATAACTTGTCAGGTCTAAAAAACCTACTATGAAATGAACTTTAGAAAACCAGTTGCGTAATATTTTACTTTTCGTAACTAGCTGTGAAAAGTAAGACGATTCCTAAAGTCAAAGGGTTTTGAAAAGTGCCACTTTACATGTCAAAATTAGAAACAAAAAGTTCATTTCATAGTAGGTTATTTAGACCAGACAAGCTATGAAAGTTTTCTTCTCATAAAATATAAAATTGATGAAAATTAGAAAAAATCTTGTATGAAACACGTAGGGAAACACTATTTTGTGTAACTCGCATCCTTTTGCGGAACTCGAAACTCGGAAAGAAATGGCGCTCGTTCCGCAGAAATCTGCTCGTTACACAAAATAGTAGTTCTCCCAACTGGTTACATAAATGACTATTGTACAACTGTATTCAGGACAACACTAACAGCATTATTAAATTTAAATATTTGTCATATCAGACGTAAAAAATAACCTAAAGATAGGACATCATGTTCTAGGCATTGCTGCGGTTATAGAGTTTTCTGCATCTCCTGCAAACCGGCCGAAATAAAATTAGAGCCCTGCTTTACAAGTTCATGTGATTGCATTTTTTTTTAAAACTTTTTCAAATATTTTAACTTGTAATCATAAAAAATATTATAACTTGTAAGAATTAGAAATGTATTAATAAAAAAACCGTTTTATTATTAAAAACATGAAGATCCATTCAATACATAAGAATTATATGTTTAAATAATTCAATAATTATTAACAATATGTTTATAATGTGAAAGATGCCTTGCAATTAGAAACTCAATGAAACAGATTATCAAAATCCATTTACTATAGACGAGATAAGAATATAACTGCACTACAATAAATATCGAAGCAGTAACTCGCTTATAATAACGTCTTCCTTTTGAAGATATATAACAATTAGATTTTCTGCTCAGAACATCTTGTAATTACTTTTACGGGGTTTATTAATTATCTTATAAATTTACCAGCATTACCGCACTGCCTACACGTGCACATTACATTTTAATGATAGGGAAAGCTGCTTTGGTCAGAAAATTAATTAAAAATATATTACAATTAAGAAAAATTGTAATAGGTGCATTCTGCTATCAGGATGAGGCGACGCGGAGTGTTTATAATGAATTGCATATTGCGGAAATATGATAAGCAATTTACATACACAGTGTTCTAAAATCACATCTTAAAATTAATTATTTGAAATGTTTATTTTTTTATTATTATTATTTGAATATTTTCTTGCTCGATGAACATTATCCACGAAGTTGCGTTGAGTCTAGATTTAAGATATTAATGTGTCAAATATTACCTGTTGTAATTCGCTGGTAGGATTTAACTGTGATAAGAAAGATGAAATTAAAATGTTATGAAGCTGTATTAAAAAAACAGAACAAAAAAAAAACAGAAAAATAGTTTTTATATTTTGATTAATTTTATTTAGAATAAGGTTTTAATTTTAGATTCTAGTGTTATTTTAATGGTTATAGCTTTAGTCGCCTTTACCATCACTCTTTTTCACAGAAGTCGGTTCTTCAGGGCAAAACAGAAAAAAATATGCATTCACAACAAAGACTATACAAATACATACAACTCAAATTTAACAAATTTTATTTATAACCTTTTAATAAGTCAATTACCTTCAATTAGAGAATTATATACTATTATATATACAACCAATTATACACATTTGTGTAGTAATTGAAATTTCTGATTGTATATTACTTATATTTAAAGATATTGCCTAACTAATATATACACAAAATTCACACATACACCATCTACCTATTTCTATTAACTATCTATTAACGATTCTGGATCGCATCTAAGCCTCAAACCTTTAAGTTTGTGTGTATTGTGTATCGTAGATTTCTATTTGTTAAAAGAAACAAATAATTGCAAGAAAATGCTAAAACTAAAAATGTTAAAACTAAATTACTGTAAAAGTCGATACTATTGAAATATTCAGACTTTCTAACCTAAAATTTGAAAAAAAAAACACAATAAAATATCTGCGTGCTTATTTAGAAGTTTTCACAGATTTTTATCTGTATTTTGGAGCTCAATATTGATAAGTAAACTTTATATGCGTATTATTCATTGATATATAGTTTTACTATGATTCAAGTATTTTTTTAATTAGCTAGCTTTGTATTTCCCATCACATATATGTTGTAAGGTATACCTTTTATCATTGCGATGTTATTGTAGGTCTTGATTCCTAGCTGGGGGTGAAAACTATGGACTGCTTACACACTATCCTTCTGAATTCTTATGTCTGCTGGCTAATAAAAATTGTTGCGGTATTCTGGAATATCGTCTCCTCGCTGCACATGTACCAGGTCCTCGTAGATGTTCTTGTGCGTAGATATAACTTTTCTTATTTAATCTAGCTTTTTACGATGAAAAACTGTAGTCGTTCATGGTTCGTTTCCGTATATATGTCCAGATATACAACTGGTAAGTATATATGTCATATATATATATATATATATATATATATATATATATATATATATATATATATATATATATATATATATATATATATATATATATATATATATATATACATATATATATATATATATATATATATATATATATATATATATATATATATATATATATATATATATATTAGCTACAAACCCAAGATTACTTTTCACAAAATAAATATGAATAGCAAAGAATTTCAAAGCTAATATATATATATATATATATATATATATATATATATATATATATATATATATATATATATATATATATATATATACATATATATATATATATATATATATATATACATATATATATATATATATATATATATATATATATATATATATATATATATATATATATATATATATATATATATATATATATATATATATATATATATATTATATATATATATGTTTGTTTTTAAGTTCTTTCGCCTTTATTGAGGCTCTTCAGAGTGATGTACAATTTAATTTAATTTACTAAATCGTACATCATTCTGAAGAGCCTCAATAAAGGCGAAATAACTTGTGCCACTTCTCAATGATTCGTTTCTGTGTGTTTCAAACTGTACAACTAGTAAGTGTTATCACTTAATTTCTCTCCGTCTATTATTACTAACCCAATATTAACTTCTGATACGCGTCATTGGACCTGTTTGTGTAACCCTTTCACTTGTGATATGTGGTGATTTTTTTGCTTGGTTGATCAATTTTAATTTATCTTGCTGGCAGTGCTGGGTTCCATGTGATGGTAATCTTTGCGTGTCGTCCCTTTTAATGATATTTTGTGGTCTCTTTTCGATCTCTATCGCTTCTATAATAATTCTTGAGTTATGTTCTATGTCAGCCCGCATCTTTGTGTTGTCAAAATCTATAGAATGTCCTGTTGTCTTCATATATTAGAAAAAAGATGAGTAGTTTGATGGATTCTTACCAAATGAACATGTTCTTGCTTCCTTACTCTAATCATCCTATTGGTTTATCCTACGTACGACTTATTGTTGCCAAGCCAAGCCAAGAAGTATTGTATCTCCTTGGGCTTCAAGGAAAATCGGTTTCTTGGCATTTCGAAGAACATGGCTTATTTGCTTGTCAGTTTTAAAGATTGCGTCAATTTTGTGTTTAGGTAGAATGTGTTTATTTTTCGTACCTCGGGGACTGATGTAATAACTTTGCTCCCTTATGATAGGGACTGAAGGGTCACTTTTTGTCCTACGGGATTAAATATTGACGAAAATCCTAGAAGGATTAAAATACAAACAAAAGAATATAACAGGTGTTTTATTGATTTAATATTTACCTACATTATTGTTGTTATAGTTCATATTGACCAGTATTTCCTGGGTGATTGCAGCAGATACTTGACAGTTTTGCTGCCCTTTTATCATAATCGTGCTAATGAGACTAGCAATGACAATGTCTCCAAATTAATCATCATTAACAACGCAATATTACTATGGCTACAAACTTGTCAATCAGTGACTCCCGTTAATTGCCTTGCTTTATGCTTAATCTGTGCCTCTATAGAGGTTTCTATCTGCTTTTATATATTATGTGTACGTTTCAACTTCGAAAAATATCGTATATACCTCGCAACTGAAGTACTTTTATTCCCTCAGGTAAATTATGGCCCTCTCTAAGGTCGGGTCATAAACATCACCTTTATGATTAAACTAAAAATACGATTGTCTGTTGTTCCTGTTATATACATTCGATAGGCTTGTCCATTTGTTTATTCGGTGATTTTCTCGTTTTTGGGCCTCTGAGTTGGGCCGTCTGAGTTGTTATTGTAAAGCTTTTTATGTACAGCCTAATCTAAGGTTCTTCATCAGTACTTTTTCGATGAATCCCATCTCCTTGTCTACATTTTCTTCATCAGCAATTTTTTTTAGAGTGTTGTTAAAGTTTTCATTACAGAATGGAGTTGAGCTGGGTTATTGTGAGATGTGGCGTGTATACCGGTATGTATGAGTTGCCTTCCTGTACACTGTGTGGCCAAGCTTTCCATCAGGCTTTTTCTTTATAACCACATCCAAAATGGGAAGTTGGTAAGAGTTGGTTGGCAAAAGTGTCACCGACGTACCTCAGCCAAAGCTTAGGTGTTAATGTTGCCACATCTAGTACTCGTACTTCCACCAGTAACTTCAACATGTAGGTATATGCTATTAAGCTAATGCTATAGGCAGGCAGACAGACAGGCAGGCAGACAGACAGACTATTTTAAATGATAGTTTTTTGCTATAAGTACTGTATATACTTTCATATGCATTTAAAGAAAAGCTGTTGATTAGTTTAGATTAGTTTAGATTAGTAGATTAGATTGAGTAGACATTACAAACAGACACCTCAATTTTATTTATTTATATAGATTACTACTATTAAGATGAAGTAGGTACTTTTAAACATATCATTCATTTGTAATGTTAAAAAATACGTAATATCGTGATAGCGGTAAGGTACCTATATTTAGCAGTTAACTGAAGGAACAAAAGGAACCATGTACTGCTAAATTAATGAATGCATCTACTCTATTTATCCGCTTTATGGTCATTCTCGTGTACGAAAATTTATAGATGCGCAACAACTTCTACGTATACCAATGAATAAATAAATCACTCTATAAAGTTTTGAATTATTCGGCAAACAGATGGAAATAAGTTATAGCTATTTTATTTATGGATATATTTCGTACGACTGACCCGCCCCTTATTGGTTTTATTCATTTTCTGCAATCGAGGGTCACTATATGTCATCCGGCATATTTAAGAACATATATCACATCCAACGGCCGAGTATAAATTATTATTATACTCATACAAAATATGTGTATACGTAATAATCAAGATATCTGTTTTTAAATAATGTTACATATTTTCATATGGACATGTATGATCATGTCAACAGCATATAATTTTAGAAAATTGTACATATTTGTTGCTAATGCACTAGGCTGTCGGATCCCAATCACCCATTAGGCATGACGCCTTTATATTGTGAGCTGTACTTATTTAACAGTAAATTAGTGACTATAAGTAGGTAGCAAAATAAACTGCAGAATAGCACCTCGGAATAACCATTTTATTAAATGAAATCGCGATTTCATTTGTTTCAAAATATGCAAATGCAACAAACCACTATCCGTAAATAGCATTCACCTAAAAAAAAGTTACACACCCTAATTATACGCCATTGCTATGGAATCACGCAATGTTTCTGATCAGATTTTAAAGTTCAAATTTCAAGTCGAAATGGCGCCAACATTTAACCATAATTATTAATATAGCCGTTATCGGCCGTTGCATTATAATAGCACTGACTTTAAATTAATTGACAGTCATTCGCAAGTATGTTATTTTTATTATAAATATTGGTTAAGCCATTATTGCAATACTACATACAAATACATGATTTTGCGGCATGTGCTCAATGAATAGATCATTTATGTTTCCAGAGCATATGCATGTGAATTATCGGTCTGTCCAGTAACAGATTCAGAATATTATACGGAAACGAACCACTTAGAAGTTGTACAAGTTCTTTCACCTTCATTGAGGATCTTCAGAGTGATGTACGATTTGTTTTACTGATCATTTATACTTGAATTTAAAATATTAATACTTCATCACTTTCAGTGACATTTTGTTACATTAGTTTTTGACGGAACTGACATTCATAGAAAACACAAACCTATTATACTCTTTATATTTGTTCTATTTGAACATATTATATATAAAAGCATTAGGTATACAGTTATCCAGAAGATGTTAAACTTTAAAATGCATAAAATCTTGTAAAATCTTTTAAAACAACTACTTTTCCTAAGCTATATGCTAGAAAATATTGAATTACATATACAATAGAATTCTAAAGCATTTAAAGAGGGAGTGATGCATAAATTGCTTGCATAGTCAAAACTAAAATCATTTGTTGGATAGGTATTAATTGTTGTTTTGATACTACAACAAAAACTATTTGCAGGTACTAATTATAATACGTAAGAGAAAAAGGTCATTACGAAAGATAAGGTTAAGTATGAAACTATATAACAAATTTTTTGCACAGTAAGAAATGAGGTGAACTATTTTTTTCGTTTCAAGCTTTAGATTCTATTTTGATTCTTCTTCAGGAATACTACAACAAAAACTATTTGTACTAATTATAATAAGTAAGAGAAAAAGGTTATTACGAAAGATAAGGTTAAGTATGAAACTATATAACAAATTTGTTGCACAGACAGGTAATCAAAATGTTTGAACCATTTACAGGTAATCATATTAAAAGTTAAGGATTACCTCATTAAAATACTTAAATTAATTATTAACGAAAAGCTAGGCTAGAGGATGCCTTAAGATTCAAACCTTCTGCATTTTGAACACATGTATTACGTAGCCACTGAATTAGGGGGCCACTGAATTAGAGTTACAATCTTCTAACTAATTATCATACAGGTTCCCGTGAACTACATAGATTTTACAGTATTCTATTCTATTCTATTCTAAGATCTGTCGATAAATACTTCAACTGTATGTACAACATATTTATAGTAAACTCAATGTTTCCTTTACATATATATGTTCTCTATTTGATCTGTATAGTATTTGCAACCATCTTTATAGGCGTTACCTATATAAAATATGATTTACATTTATAGCACATATAAAATATCTAAATATAGCTTTATTATCGATACCACAGTTATGGCTCTTAGTGTTATATACTAAATATAATAATGCAGGGTGTGACGAGATAACTAGTACCTATAGACTCTGTTTCGTTTTCTGTTGTAGATTCAATAAAGTATTATAATAGATTTTCGCCAACGATAAAATTATTATTCTGTGCTAAATTTATTAACTTGTGAGGTTATGCGTTCTGCGATCCTACGCACAAACTCAAACTCATGAACAGATACGTCGAAATAAATAAGTGTAAAAGGGTGATAGAAAAATGACCATTTACACTGTATATCAGTTTATATTTTTGTTTATCACCTACCTACAATGGCCTTTAACTTTATTTGATGAATTACTCTATTCCTTGTGGAAGGCGCATATGCGGCCTGCCAAATAATATTATGCTGCCCCCCTCCCGCATAAATATCTGAATATTAGGCTAACCACTGTGGTTTGAATGAGGGATAGGTGTATTATTATTATTCCGTGAAAATCCATTTTCTATCAAATATTTCCTTAGCAAATTCTAATAAATAACAAATTGTAGCACGTGGTACAGTATAGTTTCTGGGTGGGTGGGATAACGATTTGGAGCTATCCATTATCGATAAATAAAATTTATCGATATTATCGATAATTTCGATATTATCGATAATATCGAAATTATCGATAATATCAAAGTTATCGATAATTTCCAAATTGTGGATAATATCGACATATATTATCAATACATCCAGATAATCATTTGGAGATAATTTTTCGTTATATTGAATGGATTTGTTAAGTATATCGAGTTATCGAGGACCTAAGGGAATTAATAAAACCAAATTAACTATTTATTTAATATTTATTACAGTTTCTGTACAAGAAGTAGAAATAGGAAAGGAGTGCTTAATCGGCTCTAGCCAATCAAATCTAAAAACGCCAGTATGACGTCATGTCATTAGCATATTTCTGGTGGCCCAAGCAAAGTATGTATAGGGCGTCCCAAATTGTTTAAAGCAATAACGCAGGCGTATAGTGAATCAAATGTAGGTAATCTTCATTTAAATATATTTAATTTATTTTACTTTAAATGTTTAAACGATCGACAAAGCCTAACCACCAAACTAGCTGACTGACACTAACTAACCATGCAACGATGGGTCAAAATCTCAGCCTTATCTTTACCAATAACGTCACTTTGACGCAGTTTTACGTCTTCTGTCTCCTTTCAATTTGCTTACATTTGCTTATGATGAGTAAGCACTCCTTTCCCGTTTATATTTCTTTGTTTCTGCGCATAAATTCTAGGTGCCTATGGAGAATCGTGAAAGCCGAAAACCCTTCAGAAACGGTCACGAGCCAAGATTCGTAACCATTTTCAGCATGGTATGAATAATGTAATCTAATAGCGATTCTAATATGTAAATACTTGCATCTAAGAAGTCCCAAAGTAATTGTTGGTAAGCTTCAAGCTACGACTGAACGCGACCCTCCACGTGACAAAATATTATCGATAACATCGGTGAATGATAATATTTAATCAGCACTATTATCTATATTACCGATAATTATCGACAATTTATCGATAATCATTGATAATCATGGATAATATCGATAATGGTACAGATCAAATATCGATGATTTATAGATATTATCGATAATTTATCGATATTATCGGTAATATCGATAATTCATCGATAATATCATATTTTTGTTCTTTATTATTAACGATATTATCGATAATAATTATCGATAATTATCGATATATCGATAAATATTCCCAACCCTAGTATAGGTACATTGGTTCCTTGTGCATCTTGAACCAATGTTTGTTTTCCGGAATACATAGGTATTTAACTTTATATTATTGTCTCGTATTCACCAAAAATATTTGTAATGCTATTTCTAAACGCCTCCAATCGCATTTCCGCGGCGACATTTTTTCATTTAATTTTAATTAAAAGAGCATCTGCCTAATTACATAAACATACACTTTAACTAAAATCTGCGTCATAGGTTGGAGCCCCACCAGGACCAGCCGATTAAGTAAGATATATCAATTTCAATACATTCAGTATTTTTCAATACATTAATTGATACAAAAAAAAATATAAAAATAATGTGTGCCATATAAATCCGTTAAAAAATAAAATTAAAACGTTGAAAACATAGAGAAAGTTATTTGATTATAAAAAATATAAAAATTTGCTAGGGCATCTTATAAGTATTGAATATCCGCGCCATCTGCAGGATAGAAGCGACACTGAGCCATTAGGTACGAACTGAAGTCGCCTTTAAATCAACCTATTCCAAAATGATTTTGGCCACGGCCATTTTATATTAATTCAATAATATATTTAAAAATGGCGGTGGCATAAAATATCGTATTCACCTTGCAATTATTGCCCATAATTAACTGGGACGATTAGCCCCAGCGATTTGCACTAGGCGATTTGCATCCTGATTTAATAATGACTATCGTTAATAGCTCGTTGAATAATATCATATTATAATACTGTTATCTCATAAATACTGAAAATGTTATATAATTACAAATATAGCATTAAATAGTATTTTATTTTGTTGCTTCAATACACTCTTTTCCAATTTTTTTATGGCATTAAAATTTTATTATCGTGTTTTATAGTATTAAAGTAAAATAATCTACTTTAGCGGATATATATATATATATATATATATATATATATATATATATATATATATATATATATATATATATATATATATATATATATATATATACATACCTACCTGTATACACATAGGTTAACATCATATGACTCGCCACCTCTAAAAGGATTTTCCACACCCACTTCTGCCAAAGCTGCAAAAGGGCCCTGTTATATCCCTTGTCAATTTTAATCTGGTAAAAACCGCATAAAACTGTCTTAAACAAATCGGGAAACACAATGTTATCTAACTTTATCGGAAGAAACACACCTTTAATGAGGTATTATGGCCATTTCTGAGCGCTACCTAGGATTGACGTATGTCATCAACACTGTCGTCCGCCGTAGGAGGTCCTTTGGGATCTGTGTCTGCCGAGTTAGTTACACCTAAAAAATTGTAGCCGAGGCGCCAACGCGGCAACTTTGACCGACTCTTGACGGCTTCTTTGAAATTAGCCCGCTAGTGCTTTAGTGCCCCACCAACTGACTATATTACAAGGAGTTATATAAAATATTGATATTCCTGTTAAAGTGATAGTATGCCTTAAGATTCACAAAATCACAATCGTTGTTTGTGTATAATTTGAATAACTGTTATAGAACAGCAAAATGCATAAGACTATAAGACTAATAATCGAATAATAAATGCATAATATGTGATACTGAGATTGACATTCCTATATCCAAAGATAACCTTTTGTGAAAGTGGAGAAAGTGAAGAATTTTCAGTTTTTAGAAATTTGTTCAAAGGGGCAGAAAAGTAACATTGCAGTAAAAGGTTCCATTATGTTATACATGACTTCGGAAATTGTTGAAAATTAATTATATTTTTGTAATATCCTGTAACTTCCTGTAAGTATATTTCAATACATACCGCACTTTTTCTTGACTGGTATGAAGATTTCATAAGGATTTCAGTTTTATGTATAATCATTAAGCTGTTTCAATGAAACCACTCACCTTCCGTGGCCGGCAGGCTTGACGGTGGGCATAGTGCACATTCCATGCCTAGGCAGATTGTGACTCTTGGTGTTAAGTAAAATCATGGAGCCGTTCAGAGATGAAAAATATAGTGTCGAATATATAGTATATATAGTGTAGATAATTATTTAGTGTCAAATATGCGATGAATATGGTATCAGAAATCGAAATTGTTTCCAATTACGATTACTGTGTGAAGGGCGCTAGTAAGCTGATTTTAACTTAAAGCGAGTTTAATGTTGGAAGCCAATTTATCTAAAGCCAAGATGCTGCATTATCGCTAATCATCATATCTTTCGGGTTCTGACATAACTATCATGTTATACTTAAATGTTATAGGTACTTATTATTCTTCTAGATGCAGAGGTTAGACATTAATTGTCAGCAATGTTCCTAAGTTCCTGAATAAATAATTATGTGAACAAAAATAAAATTATTTATAATGAAGACAAGGCGTTTGATCCTTAACAACCACTAATCATTTGCGTCAGAAAACAAGTAAATTATTAGTAAAATATAAAATATGTATTCCATCGTAAGTAAATTTAACAGAAATAACTTTATTACACTTCTATTACTTATTCATGTGGTATCATGAATTATTCTGGACAATTCTCGATATTTAATTGTCTGAAACATGTTCATAGAAAGACTGAACCACAGACGATTCTACGACTGAACTAAATAATACTCAAGAGATAGTAATTTTGTAATATACATTATTAAGTATCACCTCAAAATTAACAGTCAAAAATATTTAGGTTCTAGAAGTGTTCCCTAGAGTTAGTTCTCTAGAGAATATGCCACAACATTGCAGATAATTCACATATGTAATAACAACCAGAGGTGGCCCAACTATTTCCTAATAATGGTTGTTTTAATATTTAATATCATTTAATGTCAATGTGAGTCCTGATGATAAAAAAATATTATTCTTTTTTACTTAAACTAAAACATTTGTATAAAATGCAGAAAGGATACCAACAAAATTCAAAATGGGTTTCAAAGCAGACAATACATAATACAAAGAAATTTTATAAATCTCTAAAATACAGTGTTCAGATTTATATTAATTTCTCAAAATATAATGTTACATATTACCTATTTTTTTACGATAAACCATTAATCGATGGACTACATATCGAATTTTAAATGAACTGTGGTTAAAAACTAAAAAAAATATTTAAAATACCGTAACATGGCAAAGCCGGGTTTGATGAAAAAAAATGTCCCCAGACAACTAATTATTAAAATTAAATAAACTAAAAATAATGGTTTCAAAATTATATTCTGTTATACGCCAGACATTTTTGAGACACACTATGTATGTGTCAATAATTTTAGAATGTCCCTTCATGAACTTAATTAAGCCATGCTGATCATATTTTTTGTCTGGGCTGTAACCTCTGTATATCAGAGGAAATTCCTTCTTAATGGTCTTACCTAGCCGTATAATATAGTTATAGTGTAGCTATAGTTATTATGGATATTAGATAGTTTAGCTATATTAATATGGAAGCCCGCTGGATTTCCACTAAAAGGATATCAGTTATGAGGGTCTGTCTGTCTATCAAAACCGAAATTATTTAAATATTTTGTTTTTATTTGGGATATTTCTAGGCTCAATAAAAATATGGATAATTAACGTTTAAAATACTTGACAAACATTGTTTGGTATCGAGTTTTGTCAAGTTCATCACATTTCAAAATTTTGGAAAAAAAACAAGAACTTTTAAAAAACCAAAAACAAAATAAGTCCAAATTATTTAAATAGATTGTTTTAATTTTTATTTAGGATTAATTTAGGATTACCTAGGTTCAATCAAAATGTAGTTAAATGTTTAAGATACTTGACAAACATTATTAGGTTTTGTCAAGTTCTTATATTTGTCATA
Organism: Tetropium fuscum; assembly: GCA_964058915.1. Classification (NCBI taxonomy): domain Eukaryota; kingdom Metazoa; phylum Arthropoda; class Insecta; order Coleoptera; family Cerambycidae; genus Tetropium; species Tetropium fuscum. The sequence goes on along the minus strand of CAXKVY010007521.1, from coordinate 7,444 downwards.
TTCAAATTTAAGTTATGTCAGGTTCTTCAACATTTCAAAATATTTGTAATTCTTCTTTTGAAATTTTGAAAAATATCAAGAAAGTAAAAGAGAACAAAACCGAAGAATTTAAATGGTTTGTTTTTATTTTTATTCATTAATTTAGGATTTCCTAGGTTCATTAAAATATAGTTAAATGTACAAATTACATGTACAAATGTACAAATGTTTAAAATAATTAACAAACATTATTAGATATCGAGTTATGTTCATCACATTTCAAAATATTTGAAATTTTCCTTTTGAAATTTTTTATATAATTGCAAAACCTTGAACTGCTAGTTTTACGCAATTGTTGACAATTGCAAACAATTTTTATGATATTTTAACAATTTGAAAAATTTATACTTTTGCCTCAGGTTTAGCAAACTAAAATGAGACAACACATGAATACTTTTTATTCAAAAAATAGTTACCTAATTATTTGCGTACCTTATTTTTATATATGTAATAACTTTTAATAAAGCGAATTAAATCTAATAGGCTCCTTTACAGTAAGTAGGTACAATACTGTCTTAAATTAATGTCTTCTCCTTATATGTATATAATTATGAAAGAAAGTTTGGCGTATATAATAAACATGAAATTACAATAACCTCGACAATAGAACGACAAAATGGCAATTGCATGACAATTTATATATATGTATATATATATATATATATATACATGTAATGGAGACATGCATATCTAGGTAGAATTATTCTGGTGTATAATTTTAGTTTCGATTCTCATAAATATTTCCAAGGTAATTAGGATTGATAACATTAATTAAGGTATATGCTTGGTAATTATTTAAACCACACTGGTTCCAGTAGCTTAGTTTTTTCATAAACATTATATTTATTATTCAATAATGTAATTATACTCCTTAAGCGAACTTAAAATTTATTCCGTTTCTATTTTGTCGTTACGTTTTCTTGGCTTCCTAATTAGTTAACTTCAGCGATGTAATGTCGGTTATTTACTAGCAAAATGACCAATTTCAAAATCAAATTCACCCAAATATTGAATTACTTATTACAATATAAGTATGTTACGTCGATTTATTTTAGTAAAATATTTATTCGGTAGAACTAAAATACCTACTCAATTATATTTGATTTTTGTTTCAGTTATATATAATGTATAGATTGTATACCTCTTAAAAATGAGAAATATAAAAAATCAAAGGATACTTAGAGTAAATACTGGAAGAGTGTGGGCAACATAATATATAATGTCCTTAATTTAATAAATATTTAAGACTAATTGTAATATTCTTATATATCCAGCCTAATTTATAGGTATAGCCAAATTGCTATACGTTTATAGAGCTGTACTATATGTACAGCTCTATAAACGTATAGCAATTTGGCTATACCTATAAATTATTGTAATATAGACAAACAAAAATTTTATTATATTTATTTTGTTATTATTATATATGATATATCTTATAAGCTGAATTTAGGCAATTTGTGATGATATTTGTTATATTTTAGATTTTTGTTATACTTAATGACATTTTAGATTGAGATGCTGATATTAATTGTTAGAAAATTAGCTTGGACTAATTACTTTGGTGAGCTTATGTGTCATGGAATGTATTTTAATGGGCGCCACTTCATTATCCAAATGAAGAATTTTGATTTATAAAATATAAAATTTAATTAATTTGAAATTGTTTAGCTTGGTCAGTCACCGTATATTCTAGAGCAATGAAACATCTGTCCCAAGGGGAGTTCAAAACAGACTTGCGTTAAGTGGTGAACTTGTTGATTAATTATAATTTATTGTTTATCTGATTGAAAATATCTGTGGAAAAATATCATTAATTTGCTTGGAAGAAAAGATTGTTTTAAATTTTAAAGTAATAATGATATTTATTATAAAATCATGTGATTCGTGTTATACACTAACACTTACAACTAAATTTTTTTTAAATTACCTGAACAAAATTTCTTAAAAACTACTAGAACTATATATCTTAGAAACTCTAAATTTACATGGGATATCAAGAATCCTGGACGAAAAAATTAAAAATATTGTGCAAATTTGCAACGAGAAAATATTTCAATAAAGCATGTAGGATATTACCTTAGTCTCATTATGTTAATCCTTTAAAACCTTTGAGGTCACTAACACTCGCGAACCAACAAACACTGCACTTGTTGAACTGTCGCGATGTCATTCAGCATCTCGTACTTCTCGTCCAACTCCTGCAATCTCGTTCTGGATGCAAAAAAGCTGTTGGATAATAATATCAATGGAACAGCAATACTTTATATTATCTGAGATTTTCTTAATGATGACGGTTTTCATCCCTTACATACTTTCCCCTTACATACCATGTCCTATACCATGTCCTATACCATGCCAATGTAACTATCATATCTTAGCGTTCGCATACAGCACCTAGAGCTGTGACCTTGAACGCTCCATCTTACGTGGATGCCTTCTACATGATCGAAAATACGTACAAGAGGAAACGGAATAAGTTATACTTCAGTTAGCATGCAGCAGAGTTCCCAGATAGTTCTGCCAAATAGTTCCCAGGCGATATACACGTTAATGCGAACGCATTTTGTACGCAAAGCAGCAATCCGTGAGCTATTGAGGACACTTCGTGATGCCTAGCCATGACCTATACCATGCCAATGTAACTATCATACCTTAGCGGTCGCATACAGCACCTAGAACTGTGACCTTAAACGCTCCTTCTTACGTAGATACCTCCTACACGATATAAAAGACGTACAAGAGAAAACGGTCTTGTGTACGATGAAAAATATTTAAAATATTAGTAGCAATCGTTTGTATTTACGACTGGTTAATTTCTATATTTGATTTACACTTTTCTTATTTTAAAAATTCAAAATTGATTTATAACAATTTTTAAGAGATATAAAACATTACGTGGCTACGTTTTGGTGGCTTAGCGTCGTCTCCTTGGTTACTGTTTGTAGGCAAGGAAGTCTTTTTATTTAAAACAATGCACTGCTTCCTGGTTACTACCATTACTTTTAACACAACACATTTTAATAATTAAAAACAAACTTTATCACTACACATATTTTCAATCATTATATTCAATCATAATATTTATGCTTATCTATTTCATACGTCTGATGCACTTGTACCTCCATTTTGAACCACCTCCCTGACTGTCTGAAATACGTTTTTCTTCGAGGCTATAAAAGCGTTAATAACTTTTTTGTGTGTTTGCATGGCAATATTACTGAATTTAGACCTACTTTATTATAACTATATGTTTGGTAAAATACTAGGTTATATGTCGAAGCTATTTATATGATCTTTTTATTTTCGTATTAATTTTAACTGAGTTATTACTGGAAATAGATTGTAGCCAATCACCGTTGACTTTACAGTCACATGTCTGATAGAGTGTTCGTGCTCCGTGTTTCTTTGTTCTGGGCATGGGCATTCTACGCTCACTCGTGCCTTTATCTGTGACATACGGCCTGATTGTTTTCCACCATACTTTGTTGGGAATTAATTTGTGATTATGGTAATAAGTTTTGGACGATTTTCTTTACTGTATTCTTGCTTTTCTCAATATATATATATATATATATATATATATATATATATATATATATATATATATATATATATATAAATATAAATAAATAAATATATATATATATATATATATATATATATATATATATATATATATATATATATATATATATATATAAATATAAATAAATAAATATATATATATATATATATATATATATATATATATATATATATATATATATATATATATATATATATATATATATATATATATATATATATATAAATATAAATAAATAAATATATATATATATATATATATATATATATATATATATATATATATATATATATATATATATATATATATACATATATATAAACTGCGGTAATAAATGTACTGAAAGTTAGAGTCAAAATCCCCACGTATGGTGCCATATACTTGAATACATACTTAAAACAGTATATTTATATAATCTAAGTTGAAACTTGGCCACGTGTGAGTGTGATGTGCCTTACCTAAATATACGCCTATATATGAAAATGTATTAACCAAGTAAGGAAGTATTGAGGTACACATTTTAGTTATGTAACATTAAGATTAAATGTAGCCTAAGGTTCAGAATTATTAAACATGGTGCTCACATCAACCCGAAAGAAACGTTTAAAACAGATTTGGCCCCTAGTATACTTAAAACTACGCTTATCTGTAAGTTTGGTAGTAGGTATTCTGGTAAGGTGAGTCTCTCCAGAATTCAACTCTATATGCAAAAGTTTTACAGAAGCGGAAGAAAAGTCCAATGCTCCAACGATTCGATCATATACCACGTTTACGGCTAAGTCATAGGATGTGACTCGTACATCGTCAGGAAGCTGACCATATACGAATATTAACCATATACGCATAAGAAATTTAATTCTCTATAAAATGTTGCCATCAGAAATTATTATTAAAAAACGTCGTTTTTCCCATGTTAATTAAATGGGAAATAAACTCACAGATTTGATTTAGGAAGCTGAAATTTTGGGAGAATTTTTTTTTAGGTCCAATGCTAAAACATTAGACAATGGGACCGAAAAAAAAGAAAACACCCTAATATATATATATATATATATATATATATATATATATATATATATATATATATATATATATATATATATATATATATATATATATATAGATATATCCTGCAGAACTGTTAAATGAAATTTAATATATAATAACAATTTAATTTTGGGTATAATAATACCGTAATGAATAGAGCTTATTCAACACCATATATCCCCTATAGCGGACTACTTTTCTGCAAAATCCGCTATTTCACACAAGCACACCCAGATCCGGCTTCCGGCTATATGTATGTCTATTATTTTGGCACGGGTCGCAAATATGACAGTTGATCTCCGCCTTCCCAGTAACAATCCTGCATCAATTGTATGTGTATCTGCAGCTGGATGGGGCGTAACGGGGCCCGCTGAAGAGGACGTCGTCGGCTACACCTCCTCTAACACATGGCCACATACAAAGAAGTGGGCTATGCTGGTTATTTTGTATCTGTAAATGTATTATCGCCAATGTTCTGCCTACTCATTTGATAATTCGATCGAAATCAGAGTAGCACGCGCTCTTGTTTGCCAAAACAGGCCCCCAGTAGGGCACCCTCTGGTGGGAGATAAAGAAATCACGGTGATTCATTGTGCATATGAGTGCATTATTTCAAAGAGTTTATTGAGTAGTAAATTCAGTGTTAATATGGGCGTCTGAGGCGTGTTTCTCTTATTAATATTTTAGGATTAAGTAATAGGATTTAATATTCAATTATCAACATTCAAGGTATCTGAATGATGTAGAAGTTTTTGCTACTTTTATTTATAAAGAAAACATAAGAAAATATGGAGTGCTTAAAGCATATAAGATATTTCCATCTATCATGAAGTTCTCATAGATATTATTATAATTTGCCACTGCATATTAAGGGGTATATTAAAAGAGTTTCGACATCCACATCGACAGATATTGTAAAGAACAAAGTGTTCAATGCTAATATAATATTTCAAAAATTGTATTTAGAAATGAAAGCTGCCTCATTTCTCACAAAAAATGAAGGCTGCTTCATGCATCACAATTTTGTCAGCGCATCGCTTTCAAATGTGGCGAATGCGCCAGTTATATGGAATAATGGGTATATTCGCCACCTCCGTAAGGTAGAGGTAGAAGTCATCTATGAAGTACCGTACCCCGGGATTCCAAAAATCATTCCCTACGTATTTCTCGATATGGTAGGATATAGATATATACCTACAGAATATGTAAGTTAGATAGACAAGTAAGATCGGACGTGAATTCCAGGAATCCCGCATACAACAGAGTAGTTAGTTAAGGCGTCGTCCGCTGCTTGTTGATTATACCTACTTGTTAAACGTTGTACTTTTTCGCAGTTTTTAGTAAAAAGCTCTATTTCAAAGTTGTAATTAAGTTAAAATAACAATTGAATGTGTAAGACTTCTCAAATGTATTTAGTTCGTGGTGACAATTCGTAAAATCAGTAAAATAGATATCAGAGGTGGTTTGTTTTGGTATGTGGCCTGACTTGTTATCTGTCAAATAATGGCCAATGCCGGTAGTGGAAGTGTTTCTGTGTACCTAAATTTTAAATGTTCTGTGTAAATTTTAAAGGTATGTTTCTTGTGTTATAAAATACGTGTAAGTTAAAAATATACTTCACTACTTAAGGTAGGTGTCATTTACAATAAAGTGCCAAAAAGATATCGGCTATTTTCTAGAAAAAAGTGTAAACAAAATAATACCCAGGTGTTTTTAAAAGCTCTCTCAAAAAAGTTTTAAATCCATGTGGATACAGATGAATTTTTAACAATCATTATACTTTGGTGGAATATAGTAAATTTGCATTCACCCAAATCAGGATATCACCAACGTGATCCCTTCAGGGACCCAATAAGGGAATCAAATGATAAAAACACTAAGTTTTTATTACAATTTTATGACTTTCATTGCTCATGGGAAGAGTTACAATTTGAAGGTTTAAGAAACGGTCACATTGGTCAATTAACTGCTGATACATTTTTTTTAAAGCATACTACAAAAACATCAATTAATCTTGTTCAGTCCATGTTTGAATCATATGAAATTGAATCCTTCGAAGTAAAATTTCTGTTATTAGGAAAGTTCCAAATTAGGCAACTAAGCCGATCACATTTCCATATTTCCGTGACACAAGTCCTTGATTCAGAAAAAAATGAAAAGTAAATGTCTTCTTAGAGTAAAGTCGGCCAAGTGTTTGGTACATTTTCTTTAAAAGAGTTTTCATTTAATGACAAAGATGAAAAAGTTGATCCTTGGTTTGACATGTCTGAAAATATCAATTTATTTTCCGCAATAATTCGTAATATGTCTGACATTAAACTAAATTCTTCAGTATTATCATCACTATTTTATATTTCCGGATATTGTGCACATTATGTTATTAAATTTGTTATAGGTTGTGAAAATTGTTTAATATACATTAGTACAAATTCAGATTTTTTCATACAATTTATCTACTCTTCTGAACACAACACGAGGTGCTTTAAAATTACCATCGGAATTATTCCTTGAAGTTTCTATTCAAGCCTTTCAAATATATTAGTAATTCAAATAATTTAATTAGTTAATTTTAAAACTAGAAAGGTATGTAGAAGAAATGAATGAAAAATGTGTTTTATGTAACAAAACACTTAAATCAATATGAACTGAAACTAGTCTCTTTCCAATATATTCCTTAATAATTATCCAAAAATAATCAACGATGAAATTGACAGTCAAAATAAAGATAGATCAAACATAAAATTAATGAAATTTCATAGTTAGAGCTTC
>CAXKVY010007520.1:0-28799 GCA_964058915.1 Tetropium fuscum | reverse complement strand
GAATAACAATCACAGCTTTCTCAGCAAATACATTCAGAATCTAATTAGCAATAAACTATTATTTTTGTCCAATTCGCACAAAATTGGCGCTTTCCCATGCCTGCGGAGAAAGCGGAAAGTCGCCTATGTCAAACAACCGTGCGCTTCTCGATTTTTGTAAGCACTAGTGCGGAAAATAGACTTTCGCGCACAGCTAAACGAGGTCTCCGCACGCTTAAAGTATACTTATCTTCACGTGCACGTCGTTGTTTAAACTACCCGTTTCCCTCAGCATGCATAGAAAAGCTCCATTTTCTGCGATCTGGACGAAAAATCGATGACATGACATTTTATGTATTTTATTGTTAGTCACTGAAGAAGCATTGATATGACAGTGTTGGATAAAATGTAAAAGTGAAGTCCCCTAGTCCGAAGGGCCAACGGGCTAATTTTATTAAGTGACTTAAGTGATAATTTTTTTAAGTGTCAAAGTGAGATCAGTATAAATACAAACTCGGCCTCTACTTCATCAACTATCATCTTCCCTAACCAATTGCAAGAAAGTTTTAGTAAAAATTTATAATAATGATAAGAAATTAATTAAGTTGACAAAGAATGAATAGTTAGTTCAACAATTATGATGTATTTTTTGCGTGAGGGAACATTTTATTTCAAATTTTGACATGTAAAGTTAGACTTTTCAAAACCCTTTGACGTTAGAAAAGGTCTTACTTTTCACAACCAGTTACGAAATGTAAAATATTAGTCAACTGGTTGTGTAATAGTTATTTAACGAACTAGTATATTAATGACAGCGATTAATAATCGAGATATTTTGACGCGCGAGCGTAGCGAGCGCGTTAATTGTTGAGATTATTAATCGCGTTTTAATATACGAGTTAATTACAAAATTTTTCCGTCGACTGTACTTTGCATAAAGTGGAGAAAATCTTATTTTAAATTTTTATTTAAGAAAACTAAGTACATATTCAATTATTCATTAATTATTTTAAAGTATCACAAATCTGATTTGTGTTTGTACAGATAAATGATCAGTTTTATGATATTCTGAATTTAAAATACTTTTATGTCGTTATCTTGGATGATTGTTTCGGCGCTGGTAGAACTAGTATGAGGAGTTTTTGTGACTTTCACAGAAAATTTTTTGCTATGACAACTTTATTTTGTACTGAATTTTCAATGTATCCTTCTGCAAAGGCAGTGGATTTCCAACCACCCAGTCGTTTAATGGCTGAAAAGTCTGCACCACTGTCAGAAAGTATCGAGGCAGAACGAGGCGTTTTACAAAACTATATTTCAAATATTAAGCGTGACATTACCGACAGTGACAGATTAATGACACGGCATCTTGATTTGGAAATTTAAATGTATGCGTATGTTTCACTAAATCGTTTATTAATAGAAAATCATGCATTAATAGGGGTCATTAATAAACGATTTTGTATACATTAATTAACCTCGTTAATACACGGTCGACGGAAAAGTTCATTTCATAGTAGGTTATTCAAACCTGACAAGCTATGAAAGTGACAAGCTGTCACACCGTTACAATCTACTGGATTGTTTTTAAACGTATAAAATTCAGAGTTCTTTCCTCATAATATATAAAATGATGAAAATTAGAAAAAATCTTGTATGAAACACTATTTTATATGACTCGCATTACATATTTTATGTAATGTGCAATCTGCTCATTACATAAAATAATCCTTTTCCCAAGTGGTAATATAAATAGCTATTCCTTAGTAGTTCGAAAAAATCGAACTTTTCCTGGCGTTATTCGTTATGAAACGTACAACTTTTCAAAACACTTAAAAAAATGATTCAGTAAATCATCAGTCGAGGAAATTAATAAAAAAATCAACGACAATGCATGTAAAAATACTGGATATTGGATACTGAATATTGGATACTGAATATTGGATATAACGTGTTAATTTGGAAACAATTCGAATCATTTTGCCCCTTTTCTCGCAAAATGATTAAATTGGAAGGGTACCAACAACAATACTAACCGACATTTTGAAGGACTATGGATTTACTGCGAAGAAACCGAATAGAGAAGACTTTAAAGAAGCTGTTATTAAAATAATGTGGAACAAAACTGCTAACTATGCAAGATATGTACTGACAAACTATACAGAAGATTCGACCATTTTAAAGATATCAAAGAAAACCGCGAGAACTGATAAAAATACAAAGCAAAAGTTACTACAAGAAGAACTTGAAAATAGAATGCAAAGTTCCGTGGTTTTAAGTAAAGAACAAATTTTGTAGAATTTTGGAGAAGGTTATCAATATTTAGTGCGTTATATTAAAGTGGAAACGGACAATGCGGGTTTGGCCGCTACAAGAATCGAATGGAATTTTTCGCTCTTTCTAAAACAGCGCAAAGTGGAGCACAAAGATGCGCTAACAGTGCATGGTTAATACCAAATACCAAAAACCATAATATTTGCATTGTTCGGTTGCTTAAGAAGCTACTAAGGAAGCGGAATGCAAATAGTAAGACTGACAGGATTTTTCTAACAGTAAACGTTACTTGGGATAAACCCCATTCCTCAGGGTGGTATAAAAATATGCCGATTGTAGTAAACATAGTACTGAAGTGGGTAAAGGAATCTGCAGATGTTATGACTGAATATTAAAAAAAAATACGAACCACTCCGCAGGATCAAATGCAGTGATGCCTGCTGTGGCAAGATGAGAGCCAGAGCAGGTATCAATGAGCAGGATATTATAAAAATTACGGGCCACAGCTCATCTAATTCATTAAAACATTACCTACAGTTGAACAATGAACATCACTTAGATTAAATTAATAACCTAAGAGAAAATGGTAAAGCCATATCTAATCGTTTAACTAATGCAATTTAAATTTTAAACAAGGATTGATTTATTTATTTTCGGTAGCATATCCAAGGGAAAGTCCAAATTACAGAAGAAGTATTGCAGCTGTGACAAAAAGGCTACAATTTTGATTTGCGTAAAGCTGGCAGCTGCTGGTGCAGGTAGGACCACCAGGAAGCGAAAAAAAAACAACAATTAATTCATATCTAAAATGATTGGTCGGTAATTTGTAGCGGTCCATGGGGCTTATCGGTAACGCCGGTAATAATGCCCATTAGTAACAGAGCAGTGTTGATACGTGTCTCTGAAAAATTATATTCTTCAGCGGCCTATCAACACTTAAATAAACAAAACACGGCTTTTATCTCAAACGTTCCAGCGCGAGTCGCGCTCACTTAGCGAATGTATAAATTGTAAAGGTCGTATGACACGGCCGGCATCCCCGGCCGGCAGCCCACAAGAAATGTGGCGAACAGCACTGGTGATAAGCCTAAATCAGGAAGAATATCATAGCCATTTATAGATATTTTTTAATTTCTAGAGAAGCTTTACCTCAGAGTTTTCCATTATTTATCTGCATTTTATGTTATCCAGAACCGTCATTATGTGGTAGAACATTATTTAGTATATAATAATAAAAATAATAATAATAACGATGATGATGATGATAACATGCAGTTGAACGGGTTTACGAACGGATATATGAACAACGAGGGTCAAAGAAGGCTGTCCCTAGCTGTAAGGAGAACCTGCTGATTGACAAATGATGGGTCAACATACAGCATAAGCGAAAAATTTATGTGGCCTGGATCGATTATCGCAAGGCATTTGAGATGACATCTAACAATATTATTGTTTACTGGCTCCAGTGTCTTGCGGTACCTGGTCCAGTGGTGAGATGTATTGAAGAACTGATGCCGCTTTGAAGGACTCGCTTTAACATTACATGCGGTATCTATCGGTATCATGTCCAGAAAGAGCCGGTATCGTTTAGAAGAGGAGTATTCCAGAGTGACTCCCTGAGTCCCCTTCTCTTTTGTATCTCACCACTGCCATAATTCGTTTCGCTGCGAAATACCCGTCGGTACAACTGCGGAAGCATAACGCTAGCCATAAATTTTATATGGATTACATTAAACTTTATGCCTCCGGATCTACAACAATCCCTCAAGGAGTTTGGGCTGGATAAATATACACTGGTCCATATCAATAGAGGACGAAGAGAGGATATGCAGTTCGTGGACGGAAGCATCTTACACCATTTAGATGCCGGAGAATCGTATACTTACTTGGGTGTTGATAGCGAAGTGCTGTTAAAAACGCTCCCCGCAGTAAGTATAAGCGCCGCCTCCGGCAGATCTGGTCATCAGAACTGTCAGTGAGGAACAAGGTGGTACCAATATGCTTGCCATTCCAATAATTCTCTCTTTCGAGGTAGTGAAATGGACACCGGGAAAAGGATGAATCTCAGTAGAAACACCATTAGTTAAAGACACAAACATGAATTAAAGTTTTAAAATAATCGTCATATCGTAATTAATTGCTGTCACTGGCACATTGATCAATACAGCTGTCAATTCTGGCACTTGCTGCTAATAGTACACATTTTACAGGCACATAGGAGCTAGTATTTTGAGACAATGCGACTAGTACAGTACTTGCTATTAATACTTTTACGTAATTTCTTTCGGCTATTTATTTTTTGCCGTTCTCATTAGAAGGACAGTAGCGTTAAAATTTTCATGTTATCATTATGCACACGGAACATTCTTTTGCGTTAGCATCTGTGCTACGGTGTTGTCTTAAGATGGTGCCCAACGTTGTAGTTTCTATGGACGGTAGCTTCGATAAGTGGCATCTCATGTTCCCCCAAACACGTACGATCATTATTGCGACGGACGAGGAAAAAAATACCAGCCGTTCACATTATGTACTTACTATCCAGAGATTTTCAACATTTTTTACGATATGGTATTGGATACATTTTCGTTTGTTGTGATTAAAGCTAAGGAAGGTTAATTTTTGCTGGATGTTCTGAAGGATTATTAATAGCATTAATAACAAGTTTCATTATCTAACTTGAATTTCATAATAGGATTTTATCCAAGCAGTCGTAGATAATACACTTTTACTGCTGATCACGTGCGGCATTTGAGGCTTCTTTCTCCAGCGTCGTAATTATTAATACAATAATTGTCTCCAAGGAAATTATATCCGGAAAGGAAATTATATTAAATTATTTATATATTAAATTTAACACAAGGTGAAAAAAACTTTTAGAGTCAGCTTTTGAACTTTGTGTTTTTGTTTTTAAAATATTAGAATTTATTTGATTCATAATCGACACATGAAGAAAATGTTGCTCCACGTAAAACGTGGAGCAAAAGTGGAGGAAATACACAAGCGTCGATTTTTGCACGAAAATATGGTTACCATCCTTTTCCTATGTCCCTTAATCCCTAAGTAACTTTTTTCTTATGACGATCAGTTTTGAGTTTGAGTCATATTGTTCGTTGTAAGATATTGAAAAGATGCTCTCTTTTCTTCTTCTTCTTTTCTTCTCCAATTCTGTCTGAGAACAAGAATTTCCTAAATATCGCTTGAAGATTGTAATATGAATTTGTAATCACGCTATTAGTAAAAATCCTGATAAACAATATCAATACTAAATGTTTAAGCAGCTATGGAGTTACTGGAGTTATCCAATACTGACAATATGGTTAGTGAGTATTTATCTAGACACCGGAGACATAAAAAAATACTATTAAACAAAGACATTATTCACCGACAAGAATTAAGTTTTTACATTTGAAATTCCAGCGACGTCAGGACACTTGATATCTACTTAATTTTTCCTAAGTTATTTGAACATATTTTTACATAAAACTTAACATGTTACCTATAGACGAAATTTATGTGTATAAATAGTGACTTTATCATTTAATCTCTAATATTTAGTTTCGGTAATTAATTAAAAACCTCAACATTTTCCAAATTTAAATCGTGGATTTATTTTATCTCTTATGAGGAAAGAGAAGGTATTTTTAAATGTTTTAATTAATTAAATTTTTGCCTTTGAGAACCTCTACACTTTGCATTTTAATGGATTCGATGGATTTTCTGACAGACTGTTTCTAGTATCTCATTTGCACACAATCCACGCCTAGAATTTGTGGAACTATTTATATAAATTACGGGAACTGTCGCGGTGCTTCGGAATGCCTCTTGTCCATTAAACGACTCGGGCACATCTCGCCATTACAGCGCAACTTAATACTCTCGAGGAGTAAATGAATTTTTAATTCCAGCACACTTAAAATAACTTCGTTAATTAATTTTATTTTGTTGGTTTATTTTGTAACTTAACAATATCTCATATATTATAGTGAGATAAGTGGGAAAATAGCTCAAAATAAACGTAAAATTTCATTGGAATACATAAAGTACCTACATAAATATTGTTTATGGAAAATGACAATGGGTCAGATAAAGAAAATCGCGAACAAATATAGTAGTGCATAAAACAAAGAGAGTCAATCGAGAGTTGCTATGAATATGAGTATGCTATGATTGGTCAATCATATGCAAAATTATAGCACGGTAAATAACAGTCACAAATTTAATATTACCAAAAAATCGGTGAGGACAAGTGATATTAATAATCATCAAGTATCTAACTCATATAAACCTGCAATGTTAACAAAATTATAAATCAACAACTAATAACGAATGAGGGAGTCGAGATTATATTGGCTGTTTAATCTCGAAGAAAGATCTATATGTCAAGCGAGACGGTCTCTAAAATGGAAGCAAGAGAAACCGACAGCCGAAAAGTGATTTAAATAGTGTAAATAGTATACTAAGTAATATAAAGCTAGTGACTAGGAAATTGTGCTTTTGTTTTTAAATACCCATATCCTTAATGATAGAAAGATAGAAAACAATGCAAAAGGGGGACCGTAAAAGACATCCAACAAGATAGCGAGAAAAATTGTTGTGTCCACAAAAAGTATAAAATTTATAATATAAAATTAAGTCAAATTTGTACATTTTAAAGTGAAAAGTAAGTAGTATAAAGTGTGTATCGAAGTATATGTAACATTTGTATCCAGATTCAAGAGAATTACTGTGAGTTTTTACAGAATTCTGAAGTGTTTTTCTGTGCTTTCAAGGGATTATTTTGAATTAACAATGATAACAAAAAGGTAATAACCAACCTAACCATTTATTGTAATATTTGCTGACTATATATTTGCTTGTGTATGTGTATACACAAATTTTATGTTTCTTGTTTATATATTATAGTAATAGGACCCGGAATGTCCTAGATATTTAATTAATTTTAAGATTATTTGGTGTCGTATGTTTTTACATAAATTTTCTGCTTCTTGATTTATAAAACTGGTTAAAATCTTTTTTTGCATCATAAACATAATTTAAAATAAATTTTAAAAATAATTAAAAATTATCTTTGTTTCTACTTATTCATGATAATAGTGCTGATTGAGATTTGCAAGGTGGGTATAGCCCATTTGCACCTATCAGAGTATATTCGTATATTTACACCAATTATTTTAAATAGTAAAATTAACTTCTTATTGACATCTACCAGAAATTAAAGGCCATCTAATTTTGACCTCTACTCTAGAGAAAAGATTATTTCATGCTTTATTTAAAATAAAAAACTAAAGTTAAAAATTTTTATTAAAAAAAATTATTTAATATTTCAAAATGTCATAAACTGAGAGATTATTGATTTCACAGATGTTCACATATATTGCGGACTGGCGCCCGTAACAATAATAACTACCAGAAATAAGTTAAACAAAGTAAGCAAAAAACTTAGTAGATTAGTTTTTTAGTAGGTATTGTAGTACCCATTTAAAAAGTCTAGTACAATTTGTATTGAACACCATAATTAAACAAAGGAAAAAAACAGGCCACACCTCACAACCGGGAATACCAACGGCATTCCCGGTTGCCAACAGATGTTATCTTAGACGCCGAATTTGACTATTTAATGGTTGTTATCTTGAACGTAGGAGGCTGTGAGGGTTAACCTGAGGCTGTGCAAAATTTGCAAATGGGTGTGCAAAATTTATCGATTATAATGAGAAAATGGTTTTTACCTAGGGCGTGGTAGGGGCTATTTTTTCAAGAGGCTGTGGGGGCTAATCTAAGGCTGTGCAAAATTTGGATATGGGTGTGCAAAGTGAGACGCTTATAGCACCTGTAAAATTAATTGCATTCGCTCAAAAGTGCGGGCAACTGTGACTTTTGCACCCCTTTTGCACCCACCAAATTTTTCTTTCCAGTTCCTAGAGCACGGTGTGCACAAATCGGGATCGGATGTCCAAAATTGTGCAAAGTATGTGCAAAATTGTGACGTACATTACTCTACAGTGGGGGTATTTGACCGATCCTATAACTTCTAACGTGTTTAGTAGACGTCTGCTATACGTTTAACAAAAATGGTGGTCAGTTTGAACAAATGTTATTAATACTCGTACCTATTCACTATCAATATTATATTTCATGATTCATTAGTTATAATTTATGAAATTTTAAAATACACCTTCTTTGCCTTTCTTTTTGTTTTATTGTTGCCCATTTTGTTATCATTATTTACACATAAATGCGTATTATGCGGTGAGATACCCATCATTCTATACCCAGACTCTAAACCTACTTGACTACTGGGCTACTGGACTACTGGGCATGTTATGGGTGATTTGATGCTACTCACAATTTAATTTGTAAATTAATCCGAATCCGAAATAGGCGGAATCTGAAATAAAATAAAAAAATATAGTTTATAATATTTTTGAAAAAAATGTATTATTTATAGTCCAAATGCTTGGCGTATAACCATCCTACCTCCAGCGAAAGATTTCTCCATAATATAGGGTTGTAGATAGTCTCCTGCTTTTCATCTAGCTCTATTTGTTGAATTTTCACTAGTAATATTTCCAGTAGTTCAATTCTTATCCGGAATATTTCCGTAATCCCGAATATTTTGAAAATTATCCCGAGTCTTAAGCTCAAATTTCCCATTAGGTATTAATTCAAGTATCAGGGAGATTCGGTAAGAAAATATCAAATTATATAAAAAAAAGAATAAATGCTCCTGTAAGAATGACCTTAATTACTAATTCTATGAATTTTAAAAAACATAGGAGCATGGCCACCTTTGTATTATAGGATTTTATTACTTTATTTCAGTTCCTAATATACCCTAGTGATTTACAAATTATTGTTAATACATTTGCCACATTTAATACTACTGAGTATTAATACGACTTAGCATTACTTAACACTACTTAGCATATATGACTAGAATAATTATATAATTATGTGTTCCTGTTTATTTAGTTAAACAAATACGCGGTCCTGTTTGTTGAATTACTGTGTTAAATACTGTGTTAATGAGAGAATTAGTAACATTTGACGCTATAAATATGAATTATTGTCGTGAATAAGGTGTAACTTACGCGGCTTGAATAATTAATATGCTGCACTGCCATTAAATACACGGTGTCATATCGTACGTAAAATCCTGTAATTATATGTTTAAATATAATTTGTCTATTTCCAATTTGTATTATATTTCTTGGTTAATAAATCCGGAAGATTAATAACAGTTTCCTTTTAAAGGGTTTCCTGATCTCGGCAGCATGTTATTTATCTATATACCTATAGATATACCTGAAGAAGAAAAGAAATTCACACCTTATATATTTTATGATTTATACGAAAATAAAAAACGATATTCATTTATATCTTTATAATAAATATGTTTCTTAAATTATGATGGGGATTAGTTTATATTGAAAAATTTTATTGCTTATATTTTTATGACTTACAGTAGTCCTAGTTAATTTATCAGAAGACTAATAGGTAATTTAAACATAATAATTATATAGTATTTTATGTCACTATCTGTAGTTACTTCTAAAAGTACAATTTGCACGCAAATCAAATATACATATAATTTCAATAGCGATAGCAATGAATACCTCAACGTTATTTACACTTAGTGTTGTTTATAAAAACAGTGTTATTCACACAAGAGAAAAAAAAGTATATTAAAATAGTATAAAAGTGCGAATAGAGTAAAATTAAAACTGTGTCTACAATTGGACGGATTGATAAATATTTTGATATAAAATAATATAAAATACTTCTTAATATATAAATAAAATATTGTTAAAAGTTGTTAATTGGCTCTTTTATGAATTTGGTAAAAATAGACACCTTTGATCAGTTTTTCGAGTGCCACAGCTACAAAATGCCATATTTAAAGATTGCGATTTTCATTGCGCAACTTTGAATGTCCCTTCCATTGATCACAGTCCAAAATAGATATAATAGTGACATGCCTTTCCAAAAAAAAAAACATTTTTGCCGAAAACATTTTTGAATCAAGTGTATTTTTTTTTAGCTAACTTTAACTCTTCATCACTCTTCATACGGTAAAAAAACTAAGAAGCTAACCTGGCAAGTTATTTAAAAAAATGCTCATTTAGTGCAGTTTTTAAAATAGGTAATAAAAAAATGACACTTGTATCGGGCAAAAATGTATTTTTAATTTGTATTTGGACTGTGATCAAGAGAAGGGCTATTCTGGGTTGGGCAAGAAAAGTTAGATTCTTAAGATATGGAATTTTGTAACTGTAGCACTTGAAAAACTTATCTAAGGTCTGAATTTTCACCAAATTATTAAAAAAACCAATATCTCAAAAACTAACAATTTTTTACTAAGGTCATATCTTCATATTCTGGTCATGAGCTGGCGTATCAGCTCTCCAAGGGATAACGTTGACTTTTTGGGACACCCTGTATATCTAGGTATGGGTAGAAAGTATTTTTTATTTTTCCATTGACGTTTACGAAAAAACATAAGACTAATAACTTTAATATCAATAATTAGTATATTTAAAAGTATAATAATTATTAAGAAAAACAATAAAATAGAAATGAAGAATCTTATTTCAAAATTGCTATCCACAAATCTAAAAGGCAAAATTATCAAAGTTATCTTTGAGTAAAGTGACGACTGATTTAAATGACAGTAATAGTTGCATATTTTATACCCAGAAGCGCTGACAAGAATAAAGATTACAAGACTTATCAGACAAAGGTCCCAGAATGACAGAAAGACGTTTTACTCGCAAAAGCAATGGCCGTTGCAAAATTGGCATTAGCATTACATATTAATATTTTATTGCAGAGCGATGTGCCTCAACACTTTGCTATGTAGTGGCATACGTAAAATACCGCTCTCATAATCAGAAAATTTCACACAACTTTGGTAATTTTCTTAAATAAATAAAAAAAGCCCCACACGTTCTCAATAGAGTTTAAGTCCGGATTTTTTGCTTGCCAGAGCAAAACATAGAAGTTGTTATTTGTAAGTTGTTATTGTTATTTGTGTTAGTTGTAAGGGAGTGGGCGACTCCCTTACTACTCGTACTGTGTGAATTGGAGAATCCTGAATTATCCTGTAAAATATTTTATTATATATACTGACATTGTATTTTTTTTCATGTTGAAATACAAACCTATCAGGTAGAAGTTGTGTCACTGATTGTAGCATCACGTTCTCTAAAATATTGCATAATTCTCAGTTGTGAATCGGTCACCACATTATTTGATGACCATGAACCCTTATCCACGCCCAAACGTTGACAGAAAAGCGCCTAATATTGGTAATAGATAGTGTGTAATTCTGCTCGAATATTGAATTATTAGGCCGCAAAACACATGGCCTTGCACTACTAGAAAATTGGATAGCGTTCTCTGCGGAGAACACTACGTTGTCCCAGAATTTATTTCCTTGTAACGGTTCATTTGTAAACTGGACTCTCCTTTGTTTATATCTGACGGTTAGGGCTTCGTGAGTAGTGCGGATCAAAGATCCGCTGCATTCGATGACAATACTATATAATATTTTTTTATTACAAAAATATCAAAACGGAGAATCCAAAATGGTGGACTTTCCTATTTATAAAACGATTTGTCTCAAACTTGACACTTTGCGATGAGGAAGGTCACTCAAAACAATTTTATACTAAAACTTAAAAAAATCAAATTGGCGGATCCAATGGTGGACGATCCTATTTATGAACCGATTTGTCTCAAACTTGAAACTTTGCGTTATTTATGTCACTCAATACAATTTTTGACTGAAATTTAAAAAAATCAAAATGTCGGATCCACAATGCCGGATTCAAAATGGCAGACTACCGAATTTATCAACTAATTTGTCTCAAACTTGGTTACTAGGGGTTGTTTAAAGTAAAACTAGAAAATAAAAACAGATAAAAAGCTTCTAACTAAAATATTTTATTTTAAATCATCAGTTGTACTACAATCTACAAAATAGTTAGGACACAAATCTGGACCTTCCTGAGATTCTGACGTTTGGTAAGAAATAAAGACGTGTGCGCGGAAAAACCATATTTCAAATGCGCCCCACGTTTTTATTTCTTACCAAACGTCAGAATCTCAGGAATGTGCCGGTTTGTGTCGTAATTATTTTGTAGTTTTTAGGACAACTGATAACTTAAAATAAAACCGTTTGTTAAAATTTTTTTTCCAAAGTACTTGTACAACAATAACTTCTTTGAATGCGACGTATGGCACACATCACCAATCATCCTTCAAAATTGATGTATATTGCCAATTGACTTAATTCCTAATGTCAATTACAATATACATAATTAATGAATATCTAATCTGGAGAAAAATATAACCGTTGCGTTGGTTTGAATTACCATTAGTGTATGTCGGTTTTTTATGGTCTACAGAAACGTTTTATCATTAAGCAGTTGTTTGGGTGTTAATAATCTATTCCTTTTTGCCAATAGGAGTAAGTTTATTTATAGGCCACATTGATGTTTTCTGCATTATGCCGTAGCTGGAGGTTGTTATTTATCGGCTATTTAACATACGTATGTAGGTATTTAACTATTTGTTGGGTTCCATTTAATATATTCTGTATTGAAAACATCCAAATTGTTAATTGATTTTTATCAAATGAATTAATTGATGATTAATTCAATTTGATGCGTGGAATTTGGAAGGATTTTGATTCCAGAAACCGGCTTGAATATAGACGGAAATTAATTGATAGTCAGCATAAGGTCGTGTGAAGAATTTCAGTAGTTATTTTGGAAACTGCTGAATAAAACACTATAACATGGTTCGAACGTAGCTAAACCGAAGGAAAATAGTAATGGGATGGGAACATTTTCTTTTATGCCAGTTAGAACACTAGAAAACGCGAAGATTTAGTTGCGGATATAGATGATAGGTTGGCTACATTAACAGACCGGTTGGTATTAGTTGCCATTATTGTAAATATTCACCAAAATCGAGAGCTTCTTGAATTAGTTTTAATATATTACCATATTCATAGAATATTTCTATGCCTTGTTAATGATTGTAATACAGTCGTTGAAAGTTTTTACCTGGAATCTGCACTGGTTTTTTTGCATAGGAGTTTTTGCCAACCAGAATATAAGAATCGCAACCCTTAAACATTGATTGAGGCAGTGGCAAAATTGCAGTCTTGGTACTTGATTGGCCATAAATCTATCCTCCAAATACGTGGAGTTCGCTAATAATTTACTTTCATTCATAGATCACATCATTGTATGTGTATCAGCTTATTTAAACTGCTTATTATAATGTAACAATATACGCTGCAGCTTTGTGACATATAAGAGGCTAATGTCGCGGATTCTGTTATCTCGCTTCCTATCGCTCCAATGTGAAAAACACCTATTATTAAAGTTGAAGATCTCAATTTTTAATGCCAAAAAAATGCGAAAATAGCCAAATTCGGGAATGCAACGCATATTGCTGCATTTTTCTCTCTTCCTACTGCTCAAACGACAATGAAACCTATATATTTATGTTTTTATAAATTAACGCCCTTTCTCAAATGCCCAGTTTAATTTTCGTACACCTACCTGTTAGGGAAGGTATCTAATCTTAGGGCAAGTATCTTTCTCGCTTAGTAAAATGACTGGTAATTCCTCCTGACGAAAGTATTTATTTTTTAAATTGTCAACCAAACCATACAAAATTTCTCAAATTTGGTGATACAACCGAATTGTTTGGTTAATACATACTATTATATAATTATTATAGTGGTGGTCATCATCCGGTTCATCGTCTGCCAGCCTATTGAAGTCTCCAAGTTCAATAATATATTGCCTACCTATGCAGTGAGCAATTATGCAATTTGGTGATAGCTATTAAGAAAGTAGTATGAGAATTACGTAGTAAAGACGAGTGTCTTAATAACAATTAAATGTGATTTGTATTTTTTTGAAGTTCTGTCATAATATTAAAAACTAACCGGTATTATCAAAATTTATTGGAAATAATATATAATCGGCCGTATTTATCTCTTATTTTATAGCCACATTTAATTTGTTGTTACAAAAAAAAATTAAATTCAATTCCCCTGATTTTTCATTGTCCTGTTTCATTTAAGAAAAATACTTACTTGAAATTTTTGTCTGTAGTGATAGATACCATGTCACTATTTTTCCCCTCTTTTCCTTATTTACTGTATACTTTATTGTTTAACATTATTATATTTTATTGGATATTTAATTGCCGTCAGCCGTCTTTAGTACTATATTTTATGTATTAGGTATGCATAGATTGGCAACTGCTGCTGATTTCTATTATTAGTATTCTGAAATATAACCTTTTGTTTCCAAAGTATTAACATTCACAAATGTTTTTTATATAGGTACTTATAATGGTCACCCACGGAAACCTGACTAAATTGACAGCGTATAGGAACTTCAATTCTATTATGTTGGGCAGTTATGTTGGCTATTTTTATTTTTGTTTAACCATGGTAACCGTAACTATGGAAGTGATACATACCACCGATGTTTTGGTCTGTATTCCATATCCATTATTGATGTTCACAATTCACACGCAACAAAAAACATACACGCAGTAATAGAAACAATAAAATCATCAAAACGCGGTAAAATATCCGAAAAACACTAAATTTAAACTGATAAAATCTGTGTCAGATGAAAAATTCAAATTTCTAATCTTTATTTCCGCTTATTTTTTTTATTTTGCAAGATTTTGCCGAAAAGTCAAGTTCACTTTTAAGTAGCTTAAAGTTATTTGGGACATTTCATTATGAAACTGTTCAAGTACCAGTTAATTGATTTGTGGAAAAATTAAAAAAATATATTTTTTTATTTTTTTAAATTGAAATTGAATTGACTGGGTTGTACGTTTTTACTGAATATTTTAAATTCATCAATCAATATTTATTCAACAAACATTGTACTTAATTTGTTTATAATTTCGGTTTATATGGGAGGGGGTCACCTATACGTTTTTTGAGATGATACATGATTTTTTAGAAATTGGAGTTCAAAAATTTGCCACCTTTTTGACATTTTTTTTTCTAAATACTTTTCTAAAATACATTTTTCTAAAGTATTTTCATATATCCTGAATTGCTTATATCATCCAAAACATATGTTTAGGAGGTATCAGGTTAAACACAACTTGTAATTCATCTGGTAATGTCGACACGTACTTATTTATAATAATAATAATAGTTAGTTGTCTTTATTAAAACTTGTATAGGTACTAATACAATTTTTTACAAAAAGGCGAAGTCTAGCGCTAGGTCTAACACTACTGAATTTCAGAAGAAAATACTTAAAAGAAAAATAAAAATACTTAAAAGAAAATACTTAAAAGAAAATACATATTTAAATATAACATAAAAATCTTGAGTTAGTAACACAAAAAACAAAAGACAAAATAACTTTTAATTAATTATTTGAAATAATAATTTCATTATTCAAGGAAATCATAATTGTAAAGATATACTTAAGTAAGTAGGTATATGGGCATAGGCTATTGTAAGCATTAATACATAAATTGGCAAAAAAAAAATATCAAGACGTACCTACACAAATCAATAATAATATAAAAAACAATATTTAACCACAATTCAGATAAAACCAAATAGAAAAATAAAACATACACTACAAAATTTCAGATATATACACTATAATAATATATGGATATATAATAGAAATATAATACAAAATCTAATACAAAATAAATAATATCAAGTATTTTTCTGTAGTGAAAGAAAACATATTTTACATTGTTTCGAAATTTATTCACAGGGAGATTTTTAAGTTGATCATCGAGGGAATTATACAATATTATTGCATTATATAAAAAATCGTGGAAACATGGAATAGCGATATTGAGGAAGAGTAAATCGCAATTTTTTTGTGAGTATTATGTCTAAGATTAAATTTGTCGCGAAGGTAAGGGGGATGTACTCAAAATTTTGTGAGTAAAAAATGCTGTTATATTAATTTGATCATGAGAAACATGATCAAATTTTCTGTATGAAAATAAATTAAATTATTGCAATAATTTAATAATGGTAAGATAATATTATTTAAACAAGTTAATTAGTCAATTCGATTTCAATATCATATTCGGGTTGTTTTAGTTGGTATATAATTTTTGTTACAAAAAAGTAGATATATAATAGTATAATATAAATGTGACGCAGCCCCCTCTTTTTACAAGCTGAACAAGTCTAGAAAGAATGACCGTTAATATAAGAGTACCCCCCACCCCAAACAGTAAACAACTAACTTTAAAACAGCCTCATCCTCATTAAACTAACACCATTCGATTACTATTGTATGCAGCGATATGCCTTCACGTATTCCTTTTTCCTCTCTCTTCTGAACTTCATACATGGCCGGGTATGTACATCGTACATACGGGTACATGACGGTGTACACCATACTTGTGCAACATGTAGCCAGGCAGTAAAACAATATAAATCCAGCTATTTGTATGACGAGGGCCTCCTGGGATAACACGTATTTCACGTATACCCTATTTTTGCCTTTTACGATGGACCGCGTACATCTCTTGTCCGTGTAAATCCATCGGCGTGTATCTGGAATCTGAAAATTATTGCCTGCAAAGAAAGGATAGATTTATTAACGTAACTGAAATCTAATACTAATAACTAATGTAAAACTAAGACTCATGTAATTGGATACTAACCTTCGAAAGAAGATTCCTTGACCAACAAATTACTATATTTAGAGAGATAATTGGAAAACAATCTGTCAATCAAACGTACCTTGATATTAAACAAGCAATTCATCATTGATCCGGCGCGTCATATAACCAAAATAATACACCTTAAGAACCTTGAGATGGCTCTTCTAAACGTGTAAAACAAAAGATTGTCTTCATTTAATTAAAGTGCCTCTCGTAATAAAACAAATATAAATTAATTGCATAAATGTACTTCTGAATTTATGTTAGTTCGTCAATTGTTGCTAAATATGTTTTTTATAGTAAAATATATATACATTTGGTAGACGTCCCATACATACCTCATATCTGGAAACGGTTTTTGAAATTTCCGCTCATTTCCTTTATTTCCAGGGTGATCTTAAAAATATACAGTTTTTGGTCTTGCAGTCATTACTTTTTCAGTCGTTAACAAATTCTTAAAATCTAGGGCTCATATTGAAGCTAAGACTTCAGTTAAGAGGACGCGGGGATGATAATAGACTCATCATAAAAATTTAATATACAGGGTTGCATTAAAAACGACCAAATTAAAATTAAAAGCAACTTGCTTTCGAACTACAAAATTATATTTTTTTACCAAAAATATATACACGATTTGTGGGAAATTCGGGAAATTTCAATATTTTATTGGGCCTCCCCTAGCTCTTATAACTGCTGCAACTCTTCTGGCGATTCCCTCTACCAGGTTATGCATAAACGGCTGGTGAATAGCTTCCCATTCTTCCTGTACCACATTCACCAAATCATGCAAATTATCCCTTTGTCCTTACTTTTATCATATTTCTTTCATATCTACTCCAGACGTGCTCCATCAGATTCATATCCGGAGACAACGGTGGCCAATCCATTCATTTAATATTGTGATCCTCCAAAAACATGATTCTAGCGCGATGAGATCTTGCATGGTCATTGACTAAAATTAAATCGCCACTAAAATTTTTAGTATGGGAGCAACAATAACCCTACGAATCTCTATATCGTTCACCATTCATGCTTTCCCCTCTCAGTATAACTAATTTGCTTCAATATGTGCCTTAGATTTTGAGAATCGGTTAACGAGTGAAGAAATTAGCGCTGCAAGACGAAAAAGTGGATTTTTTTAAATATCACCCTGTGAATAGAGGAAATAAGCGGAAAATTTAAAAATGGTTTCGAAAATAAGGTCCATCTTTATGGCGTTAATATTGAATCCAGAAAAAAAATCCTTGTTGATATGGGACCATTCCAACTTTCAGAAAATGTGCACTATTTTATTTGCCGCCCCGTAGAAACTTTATGTCAATTACTTAATTTTGGCAAAAACGAGGACTCAATGACACAAGGACAAGGACGCAAGGACAAGTGGAAAATTGACCTAGCGAACACTCCAAATAGAAACTCAATTGCTATCAGCAAACCAGATTTATTCAGTACAGTTCCAAAATAAGGGCAAATTTGGACGTGTATCATTTGTTTTGTTGATCAATTTAGATGGTAGGTAATGGGAATGCCACCTTGTACATTAATTAGTTATTATTTATTTTCATTATTAACAATAACAAAAGAAAATATCGATAATAGAACAATAAAAATAATAAGTTAATAGACTAATTGAATATTTTGGCGCACCTGGTTTCGGTAAAAAAGTTGAAGTACATCAAGTCATGATTTTACGATTTTGAAATATTCATGTTAAACTAAACTAACATCTTAACCACCTCGTACGTCTTTGCAGGAAGTTAAACGGCCTCCTTGAACTTTAGAAGCAAGATATATCAAAAGAATTTATGATTATTGTTACACATATACGATTATGACAATATATCAAATTACTTTATTACCGAATATCAACATAAACGATGTACTTACGTATATTAATGTTGTGGGTACCACCGTTATTTTTGTTTCTTAATTTTCGCGGTGTCGAATCTTATTTATAGATTACCGCAATTAGGCATATACAAGAAAAAATAAAAATACTAATTTATTACATATTATATTCATCTCGTTGCTAAACTAATGGTCCATAAGTCCAAGCAATATGTCAGGGAATACTAAAAAAAATGAATATATAAGCCATCTACAATATCATGTATACTATTTAATATGTGAATATTGTAATAACCAGTAATAAAAATTACATTCTTTTAAATATATTTGTTATTAACATAGAATTCTCATATTTTTTTATTATAATGCCTGTTCGTGGTATAAAAACGACACGTGTCATTATAAAAATAACATTTAGAAGTTTATTATGTATGTTTCTCTGAAGTAGTTTGAAATGTGTTATTAAAATCATGTATCATCAGTTGCTTATCTTCGACCATTTATTCTAGTCTTTAATTTTTATTGGACATATAAGTAATTGTTTATTTATTTATGTTATATGGGAGTCTCCTTACTCGCCCATTTCGAAGATATAGTGGCTGAGGACGGATAATAACTTTAACGCTCTAAATTTCTAACATTAGACAACAAAAATAATGAAGTAATTTTCTTCTAACCAAACCTCACGTGTATTTTCAAATGTAAAATTTGATATTTTAGTCCAGTCATATGGTGACGCATAGCATAACCGACCTGGCAAAAAATGGGGAAGAATATTTTAGTGCCTTATATACTGTTTTCAACACTGTTAAAACTGGGGTTAAATTTACATCATAATTATTCCAACGAAGTATGTAATATTCTGCATATTTATCATAATAATACAAAAGGTTCCTAAATAGACAATGAATTCATAAGTTTACTTAAAGAAACTGTAAACACTACAAAGTCAAAGTATTTGTGGTATAATTTTACATGTTTATAAACTACTTTATGAAATTAAAAATTTGTGTAAACTTACATTCTCGTTTGTAAATTTACCCTGAATATTTCGGTAATCATCAGTATAGAAACTTGTGCACTCATGCGCAGGTCATAGACAGTGTCGCAGTTCGTTATTTTTGCGTTGTTTGGAAGACTCGATTTGATTAGTGAGTGATTTTTAGCATACAACAATACAGGTGCGTACTTAGCATAATCTAATGGCATGTATATTGTATATGTGCCCTACTTGTCAATGTGAGTTTCAAAGTGCACGGAAATATATTTTTGCAAGGAAATATATCTTTGCAAATATATTTTGACAAGTCGCAACTGTTTACAATGATAAATTACTAACTTTAACACTTTTAATTACTTATTACTTGGTCTTGTCTCTAAGAACGTTTACACTAGACTTACTAATATCGAGATCGGCTGGCCCTTATATACTATTTTCAATGTTCTGGAAAGTTCTAGAATCTTCTCGATTATTCCATCTCGTTCTATATTGTTCTCACTTGTTCCATATCATTCTAGATTGTATACAAGGCATTTCGAAGAGTTCTACAGGGGGTAGGCCACATGTTCACATACCGCAACTATTCTAAATGGGGCTAGGGGTGTATCTTGGTTTATTGAAGTCCTAGAGGGTTGAGACTTCCCCTTGGGGCATGTGGCACCCCCAGATGCGATGTTGCCACATTATCAGGTGCGGTGTTGCCAGACTGTGCAGTTTTTCCCTAGATCCAGTAAAGTAGAAAGTGTCCAGTTTTCCCTAGAAAAAGTAAAATATATATATAAAAACATTTAAGAATTTCATTGGTCTTGCGAGGTTTTAGCATAATTTGTATGTTACTTTTAATTACGTTTTTTGTGTAGACTATGACAGACGCACGATCCAGAATCATTAAGACTAATAATTTATTCTCTGTGAGAATTTAGCAAGAATTTATATCTATATAATTATCTCTGGGAGTATCATTCAAGTCGAGTTGAAATATAATTAACATAACTAATTATTTAGTGTATTAGGCGAGGAATCAGAACATAAGAAATGCTATAGTTTGCTATTAATTAACGCAGTCAGACCTCCTAGCCTATCTCTTCCTTTATTAACACTCATTAGTCATTGTGCTATCTATACAAAATTCAGCCATTTGGAAATATCGCATAATAACAGTGACAGCAGATACAGACATGTGGAAAGTACTTCCCAATTACGGGATTTAATTAAACTACTTCATGCCAAACAGGTTTACGTAATTATAATTTCGTTATTAAGAGTTTAACACTTCAAAATGTAATTTGCTGACCGACAGTTGTCCGGCAAGTTTTTGATGCCGTTGGTGTGTAAGCAGGGTATTAAACGTGACCTCTGACCTCCTACGTACACTCAAATACTAGAACCTTCGATCCAATCTTCATTAAACAAGAACACTATTTATGACATTAAATTCCTACCGGCCTACTACACGTTGCCATCGTTCAACTTGATGAAAGGACGTAGCAGGAAAAAAATGACTACAAGTTTTCTAGCGCCTTATCTTAGCACGATCAAAAATTATAGACCAAGTCTTGATTGAATAAAAAATTGAAAATTATTTCAACGGCATCATAAATTAAGAGAATTTAAATAAAATAAGTGATGTACGGGAAACTAGTTTTTCGGTTACGGCATCTATCTATGTGATACGTGACGAGACGGCTCGTCTACAGCATCGAATATCAAATAATAACGGTCTATACTTACTATCATTGCCCTCATCGTGACAAATAGGGAATATATATATATATATATATATATATATATATATATATATATATATATATATATATATATATATATATATATATATATATATATATATATATATATATATATATATATTGGCAAACACCATAAAATTTTAATTAAATTATATAGCAAGAGTCAGACAGAGAACCCGCTAAGGTTCACAAGCACATACTGTATAATAGAGCAAATATATTATATGGACTATAATATGGAATATTAAATACTGCAAAATTATGGCATCAAACAGGTCGCCACGCGGATCTTTTCTGTTAAGAATTTCCAGTAAACGTTTTAATTAATTAAAGAGAGATCAACAAAATTGCATCAAACCATATTGGAGGTGTTTTCAAATAATTTCTGTGTAATTTAACTTATTATTTTCTGTAATATTTCAAATGTAATTTGATTTAAAAAATGTACATCGAGGATAGCATTTAGGCAGTTTTCCCTTTAAACTTCCTTGTAAAAAAGTGTTTTAAATGATGGAATAATATAACGTGTAAGAAAGCAGCCAACATAGCTGATAGAGCAGTATCCCATAAAAACAAACATTCCAATCCAGCTTCCTGAGAGTGCCGCTAGACATCCACAAACTAGTGTGGGAGTTTTTAAAATTTCGATTGCATTGGAATAACAAGAGACCAAGGTAATAAAACATCTGTATTAATACGCCGACTTGATCTAACTTTATAAATGGTTTCAATATAAGCAATATGGTGTGGATGCGGATTTTAAATCCCATGTAGGTACTTTAATATTAAGTTATCGTAAGATAGCGCAGGTTAAGACTACTGAAAGTTGATAAACCATAATATTTCTAGAAAATTTTAAAATAAATGAATGTCTAATTCCATTATAGCCAATTTTTACTTCTTTAATAATAAAATCATTTAAAATATCTATGCCGAATGTCACATTTTATAATATAAATTTTGAAAAAAATTATCACATTAACAATAATTAATTGATTAATTAATTGAATTTTAATAATAACAAAAATTAAATGATTCAGCTTATTTTGAACCCCCTCTGAGGTGATTGATTTTCATGCTATAATAATTTTTTTCTTAAAAGTCAAAGTAACATACAAATGAGTAAAGAACAAGTGAGACTATCGATGTCTGTGTCTTTATAAATCCCGATATTTTAAAATCATTCAAGGCCCACATTCATATGAGCAGTGTCGCAGAACCATAGGGGAAACCTGGAGAATGAGACCCAAGGTGAGCATATGGATGGATGTACACTACTATCATAAGACCAATGATGGATGGCCTATGGAGCTACTGTCTGGTTGCCCAAGAGTCAACAAATAACAGCAAAACTCAAGCTATGCCAGTTACAAATAATTGCCTGAGCACAGCCAGCTATTATGTCTTCTACCCCTAGTCCTAGACCTAGACCTAAACCTAGACCTAGACCCCTGATATACAATTAACTATCAAAGGCTATCAAAACGATACCCTCTTTATAGGCATGTGTAGATGGTATTTCGCCTCGGTTTGCCTATGATAAACCTTACGCCATACAAACCAATGGTGAAACAACCATTGAAAATGTAAACTATATATTCACATACGGATCAAATAGGAAATAATTAGCAGGCTGTGGTATATACTCTAGAAGTTTGTGTCTTCAATGTACGTGGACTATGGATAAGAATGCCAATGTAGTATAACAGAACTAGAAGGCATAACTGTAGCTGCGAGAGATTGTTCCTAGACAAATAACGGGTAAACCAATCAGAATCTATACAGATAGTAGACAATCCCTACTAGCCGTGAAAAATTATAATATAACTAACGGATCAATATGGTAATATCACCAAGCACTTGTGAGAATCTCCCAGATGCATATCATGTCCTTATGTTGGGTTAATAGGCCTGGTTCTTCGAGTACGTTACCAATTGCAGCGATATTACAAATGATCAAGGAAAGCACCCATAAGAAATTTAAGTTATGGGATAAAACAAGCTGACTACCAGCTTTCTAGAAATCGCTTGAAATATCCTTGCCCTCCGACCGATTACAGAAGTAGACAATGTGGTATTTTCCCTTGATCAAAATAAAAGTGAGCAATTACATACTCAACAAACGTCGTGACCGTTGTTATAGACTTACCCTACAGTACAGACCTATACAGAGTACCCTAAAAATCACTTCATTTGAGGAACTATTTAAATTTTCGCTTAATGACGTAACATAATTTAATTTTTGTACAGCTTGTTTTAGAACTAAAAAAAAGATGAAATAACGGTCTCTTTTCTCCATTTACTTTCTGCTACCATTGTCTAAAAAAGTGGGAAAATACCCAATTAATATATACTGGCATATAAACACGTAGACTATCAATTTGAAGAAGGCAAGAGACATTGGTACTTTTGAACTTAATATAACGATCCAGCTGGTAATTATAATATGCTAGTTAATCTATTATATATTTCTTGGCACACCTCACTTAAAATTTAAATATATTGAGGGGATGTGGCCATTGTTCTAATGAATATTTTATGAGACATCAGTTTCTTGATTGTCTTGTCTTAATCTACCATGATACACTAAGCCATTCTATAAAATTCAAATTTGGTAGTGGAATAGCCTGATAGATCATTTAGAATCATCCTGAGAATGTGGGGTGAATTATTTTGCATAAAATATACAGTTTTCTCTCTCAGTAATCCCAGATGCCTACTTACCAAAAATTATATAGTTTAGCATATCTAAGTTTACTTGTATTTTAAATTCCCTATTCTATTTAGGTGTAAGTAAAAAAAATCCTTGTAGTTAAGTCCTTTACTGAAATTATCTGCACTATTAGAGAGGATGGCAGGATTGATTGATTCCTTTATTTCTACAAACATTATATAATAAGTACATTTGTTTATTATACGTGGCTAAATTTTGCAACCACTAGTCATCAAAGGGTTATACACAAACTGATTTTTTGGTGGAGGAGCTTTGACGGGTTTCGCATTTGTTTCTTCCCAATGATTCCATTTTACAGAATGCAGCTCTTGAAAATTCAACTGCTCTCATAGCGTTCCGATAGAACCCGACCGAATCTCATCCTCGACCGGCCTTTATTCGGCGTTTAGTGTTTGTCTCGGCGCGAGGGCGTGCGGCGACTTCAACACCGCGCGGTCTCACCTGCCCCCACCTGCAATCCCCTCTCCCTCTCTCACACCACCGGCCCGCCGGCAGCGGGCACATAACGAGGCGCGGATGTATGGGCGGAAGATACCGACCGGACCATTCATTCCAACAAGTGTTATTAAAATAGTCAGTTCAGTATGCCCAGTTGGTCGTTCGTGAACGGTTGCTCTTGGCTAATTCACGACTACCATGAGAAAAATTATTCTATGCGAAAATGTTAATCAGCATAAACATTGGCGATTATTCAAATGTGATTATTATCTTAAATTGGTATTCAGCAATCATTTTTCAGTTCGTAGAGCGTCTACTTATGTTGAGCGTCATCAGTGCATCATTATTTATACTGAATTCCGCGTATTCAGGATTGTTGGTTCTGGGAATTGCTTAATTGTTAGAGAAACTGGTCCAGTTTGGTTTCGGGTCTGACATGATTTTACGTTTGTGGTGTGTAACTTTACTATTACTTGTATGTTTATAATTGTTATTATTTTTTAATCAAAAATTTTTCAAACTATCATTTGGGGAACGAGCATTCAACGACCGCTAATTGTATTATAATAATGCAATGGGGAGGACAGAAAGACAAACACAACATATAATTTTTTTGCTGCAAATTTCTGATACTTTTCTCATCGCATTTTTTACGTTTCTCTTGGAAATGCTCCACGTTCCGACGCACATATTTTGGTGCATGATTCGGACCATGGGCAGCATGCCACTCAATTATTTTTTTCCCAGCCATATAAATACTGTTACAGTGGGCACCTGAAATAATGAAATGATGCAGATTATTACTTATCCTGCGGTATCAAATGTTTCATCCACAACTAACATATCAGTCATGGAAGACCTACCTAATATAGTATCTAATATACAGAGTGATCCAATAAAAGAAGACGGAAACGGAATTTTCGTTTTATAATTTTTGTAATTCATCAACAACACAGCTGTTGATGAATTACAAAAATTGCAAAACAGCTGTGACATTATGCTCTCACTTCAATCAGTCAGTAAGCAAAAGAATTAAATTAAATTCCGACTTTATAAATATTTATTGTCAACTTGATAATACTAAAAAATATTGCTGTAGTAAACAAATGAAAAAAAAAATCTGTTTCCTGGTTATAAAATCTCAGATGTTTTAGAATTTTTAGGTAAAAATTGTGGGAAATGTGCTGTTTACGACTCTGCGCGAGAGTTTTGAGAGACTGAACTATTTCATAATAATAAATGAATCGAAAATTGATAAAAATCACTTAAGAAATAAATAACAGATTTTATGATTTCAGACTAGCTCCTAAATAATGATATATGGCACCCCCCATTTGTATTAAAAACCAGCTGTGGTCAGTTTTCGTCAAGGGTTATTGTATTATCAATTGTTTGTTGATTTATTTCTTCGCAACGTGTTGTAATTATTTTCTGTAGGTAATCCTAGACATCACGAAATTATAATGTAATATCTCTAATAAATAATATATCTATCCCTCATGCTAACCGCAATGATTAGCCCAGAAGACCAGAAGTCAAACACTGTGCGGGAGAGAGGTCTACAATAGTTATTTCAAATAAACATCGAACTTAACCTTCCTATTACCTAGGAGTGGCAAACGTACCTCAGGTCCACAATTTATCAAATAACATCATCGATACATGTTTTAAAATTTTGTCCAATAATTTGTGTATGTAGGAATATTTGATATTGATAACAAAATTATAATAATAACTGTAGCCCAGTCAATGAATACAAATGATCTTGCAAAAGGTTGGGAAGTTTTGAAACTTAGCACATACTTAGATCTTGAGGTCCTCAATGAGCACCTGATTTTGAGAACACGGCGAGGTAGAGAAATCGGCGTTTTTTATGTGGTATCCCCAGTAGGCCTAATCTACAGATCTGCCTATTTAAATCAAAGACCCGACGGACCGGCGCAATCATCATCCGACTTCTAGAGCATTTCAAACCCACTTTGCGGCAGCTGCACGCGGCACCACAACCTTTTTGACATTTGCAGGAAATGCAATTGATAAGGTTAGCTGGAGCAGGTAATTTCTGCGTAGCTATGGCAATCAGGCCATCTCTGGATTTTTTCCACCCCCAATCGAGTGGATTTTACTGCACACCAAGCCAGTGTTGAACTTGATGGTACGTTCTATATGAATGCTGTCGAGCGGCCTCGCTTGTTGGTGGTAGAGAAGCAAGATGGAAGGTACGCTTTACAGCACACTTGGCAAAAAGGTTATACCGAAGTGAGTTGAGGGTGAAATTGGTTTCGCAATTTTTCGCGTATAATTTTTTAATAAAGAAATTTTCGCCACCCTCAGCAATGCTGGCGGGATCAGCATCATGATTTTTTAAAATACCAATTATGTCACTGAGAGACCAAGAGTTTCCGATAGTTTTAAAAAATTTCACTTTTTCCTGATTGCAGATAGACGATGTGGTATCGCAACCACTGAATGCGTAAAGAAACAGAATGTTGTCTACTAACTGTACAGTTTCATCGTATTGTATACGTAGGGTGTATATCTTCTCGGATACTTTTCCTTTTCCTGGGTTTCGGAAATAACTGTTGTTATAAGCAAACAATACAATTGTTACAAGCAAATCTATATCTTCTCCTACAATATATAGAGTTATACAAGGAGGACATTTGCAACGCTCTAGTGACGTCTGCGTCTTCTGTGGCCTACTTTACTTGAAAATGAGCTTCCTCGAATTTTGTCTTAAGCATGGCAATTAAACGATCTTTATTTGACTCATTTGATTAGAAACGCTCTTGAGATGAAGGCACGTGCATTCTTTCATCAAAAACTATTTCAAGGGACTTGTGGACCCGTGAACGCCGTAATCGCTCGGCGGTTTTGGTGCTATTAACCATCTCTGAAGCCGGTTTTCCGTCAAAAACTATTATTGTGTATGAGCCGTAATATTTTCCAACATGTTGGAGGTATTTGCTACAGATGGACGAGAAATGGTCATTGATGTACCAACGGACTTTATGGAGATGTCCTCCGTCTACGACATGAATATTTGATGTCGAAAAAGTGTGCTTAATTGGCTCATAGACAGCATACAATGAAGATTTTATTCCCTAAAGAGTGGGGTAATACACGATGCTGAGGGTAGAGGCAAGGAGGGGGGGGATGTATTAGATGTTAACGTATCACTGCTAATGTAGTTGGGTCAATATTCATCATTTGAAAAATAAACGTACTTTTATACATCTAAAAAATGCGCTGTCTGACAAAACTTAATTTTTTCCGAATCTGAGAAGCTATATCTCTGTTAATATTGATCGGACAAAAAAATAGTAAAAAGCTAAATTGTAGACAATATAAGGATATATATATATATATATATATATATATATATATATATATATATATATATATATATATATATATATATATATATATATATATATATATATATATATATATATTGTGAAAAGTAATCTTGGGTTTGTAGCATTTCATTACATAGAAATAAGCAACTAGACGAATAAGAAAGAAAATACACTTACCAGTACTATATCTGGACACACATACGGAAATGAATCACTATGCATATGAAAACGAACCACTTAGAAGTTGTACAAGTTCTTTCACCTTTCTTGAGGATCTTCAGAGCAGTATACGATTTATTTCATAATGTTTATTTACATAAAACGTCACTAATATATATATATATATATATATATATATATATATATATATATATATATATATATATATATATATATATATATATATATATATATATATATATATATATATATATATTTACACGGAATAATTTTGAATATAGGTATTTTTCCAATAAAAGGTACGCACGGTAAGGAAGATATGGCTAATTTTCTAATTTCATGCGCCATTTTTTCAAGAAGGCGTCGCGAGCAGCGGAATGGCGTGTACGCAAAATCAGGTGGTCATTAAGGAAGTCAAGATCTAGATATGTGCCAAGTTTCAAAACTTCCCGAAACAAACTTTTTCAAAAATTTTTCGAAAACTTTTGCAAACAAACCCTATTTTTATGTATTCATTGACTGGGCTACCGTGTTTACCT
>CAXKVY010007519.1:0-18793 GCA_964058915.1 Tetropium fuscum | reverse complement strand
CGGGACTTTGGGCTTTATATCTGATTTTTGATTTTCCGTTACAATTTTTTATTACTGTTGGATTGTGATATATATTTTGTGGATAATATTTTTAAATAATGTCGGGTCTAATAATTGTTTTTGAGCAACCTGCGTTTATTAATAATTTCCTAGGCGGGTTAGAGATTTTTATATAGGGTAAAGTACATGGTAATAATATTTTATTAAATTCATCTATGGTTATGTCTGATTGTTTGGGGTAGGGGTACTCTGAAAATTTTCATTTTCACTAGGTTCATTGATAAGTAATAAGGTTAATTGATCAGAATTATCATTTTGGTAAAATTCTTGGCTATGATAGGGATTTTCAAAATTTTGTTTTTCTTCTTCGTAAGTATCTGAGGGATACTGATTATATTGATCTGGGGGATATTGGTGAAAATCGGTGTCTGAAAGAAATAGTTCTTCAGCGTGGAAAGTTGGGCGAGATTGACTTTGAAAGAAATTTGGAATTCGTTGTGGAAAATTTATATTTTGATTTCTCAATATTCTGTTAAATATTGGAATGTATTTTGTGGTTGTCTGGGTGTCACTGATACACCACAGGTCACAGGTCACTAATACATCACAGAGGACATTGGTACAGACTTAAAATTATTATATGTTTGGTTAGGTTTCCATACATTTTGGGGTTTATTTACTGGTTTTCCGAATACTTGTCTATTTGTAGGGACTCTATGCTGATAATTAAGTTTTGTTGTATATTAACTTGGCCTTGTGGTAATGGTTGTTGATATTGGTTATATTGGGGCTTTGCACTAGGTGTAAAGTTTCGTTTAGAGTGTTGTTGGAAATTATTATTTTGTTGAAAGTTATTATTTGGTGGATTTTTATAATGGGGTACTTTATTAAATGAATTTTGTGCAATCAAGGTTAATCAAGTGCATTCAAGGTTAAAATAAATACACACTCCACAAAAATTTTCGCATCACCGAAAATGTTGCACAAGTTTAATGGTGTTTATCTTTAGAGTCGTTTGTTCGATATGGATGATTTTGATGATAAGTTGACTCTTCCATAATCATTTTCTATCAAATTTTTTTTATCAAATACCGGGTGTTACAATGATCCTGCGTTTTGTTCCGACAAATTGTAACGCCCTGTGGAGTTCGTCAACTGCAAATTACAATTCATAGCTGACTAAAGCCTCATCTTTCAGTAATATTCTCTTTTTTGGTTCACTTTACTATCTCTGTTATTAAAGGAGATACGTAGTTTTTTAGCACAGCATGTTTCTGTTGATTCAATATAAACTTAAAATATTAATAAAATATTGAAAAAAGGGAGTAGCAGGCATTGCACAAAAAATAAGATAGTGTCATCAGTTTTGCAAACCGTCAGTTTGTTTCTGTGCAATTATTGTTGAGATGTTGAGATCGATTTCCACGCTTTTATTGATTTTGTTTGTGTTGATTTTGTTTGATTTATTGATTTTGTGTAAATTACTTCACCAAATGAATGGTCAACGACGCCGACGTTTAACACGTCATTTAACTGATGAAGAGGCTATAAGAGCAATTTCCTTGGTTGAAAATGGGCGAGGTCAAAGGTACGTGGCCAATGCGATCAGTACTCTAAGAGGAATGGGCAAGGACGTAGAAGAGTTACTACAGCTGTGGAGGACCGATTTTTACGAGTTACAGCCTGAAGGTCTCGGCATTGTACTGCTCGAGCACTTCGAATTCGTAGCAGCTGGAAATGTAAATGTTTCTTTACAAACTGTTAGAAATCGCCTACGCGAACAGAATATACGACCAATGGTTCCAGCAACAGGCCCACGTCTGACTAGGGCACACCGCGTTGCTCGATTACAATTTGCTAGGGAGCACGCTGATTGGGGTCTTGAAGAATGGTCCAATGTACTCTTCACATATGTATCGAGATTTTGCCTATACTCCTCTGATCGACATATGCCAGTATACAAAAGGCCAGGTGAGCGTAATTTTCAATGCAACTTTCGTGAAGCGGAAAATTTTGGTAGTGGGTCAATCATGATATGGGGAGGGATTTCTTTTCATGGGCGCACGGAGTTGGTGGCAGTCAATAACGCAAGAATAATGGCCAATTGATACATAAGGGATCTTCTGGAACCCCTTGTGATCCCATATGGTCCCTTCATAGGTGATAATTTTAAACTAATGCACGATAATGCACGACCACACGCGGCGATAGTGACCGAGTATTTAGAAGAGGTTAATGTTACTGCACTGAATTGGCCAGCTCGGTGCCCTGATCTTAATCCTATCGAGCATGTATGGGACCATTTAGGATGAGCAGTTTAGCAAAATCAAGTCCCATGTAGGACTTTGGACGAGCTTCAAAATAGACTAATGTTGATTTGGAACAATATGGACCAGGAATATATACACAAACTGTTTGAAGGGTATATAGGCGAATACAAACAGTAATAAGAGCGAGAGGCAGAAATACATGCTATTAAAATTGATTGTTTTTTCCTGTAAGCAAATTTATTAAAATTGTGTTCAATTACCTGATAGTCTGTTTCTCAATATAAACTTAATCAATAATAACATGCTGTGCTAAAAAACTACGTATCTCCTTTAATACCTAACAGAGATAATAAAGCGAACCAAAAAAGAGAATATTACTGAAATATGGCTTAGTCAACTATGAATTATAATTTGCAGTTACAATTTGTCGGAACAAAACGCAAGATCATTGTAACACCCGGTATTTGATAAAAAAAACCTTTTTTTTAAGAAATCAGTAGAAAATGATTATGGAAGAGTCAACCTATCATCCAAAAAATTTCATCCATATCGGACAAACGACTGTAAAGTTAAACACCATCAAACTTTTTATTTTTATGGGGTGTGGATAATAAACGCTACTCCTGTGGTAGAGGTACGAGGTGGCAAAATAAAAAATTCAAAAAAGCAGTTCCAAATACATACAACCACCAAATATCAAAACTTCTCTGAGTAAATGCACGTGGTTATTGAACTACTATAATAGATATGCATGTTACTTACATCAAAAACATAAATGAACATAGCGCATTGCTGTACGATTCCTATGAATCTTAATATTAGAATTGGCCAGTGAGATAATGTATTATAAATTATATTTATGCTGCAAAGTAGGTAAATTTATAACACTCATAAAGGAACGATTAAGGGATGCAGCTTACTTCTTCAGTTCATCATAACACTGAATACAGTATACCAATTTCCTATAAATGCTTCTTTGATAGTCCATATTATCAATGCAGCATAAATCACCTCCCTTAGAGAGTTCCTTCACGTGCTCGCTTAATACTTCTAAGCGAAATTTCACCTGTAAACTGAAGTAAACATACGACAACATGACCGTGTTGGTGTAGTAGCACATGTGAAACATGACCATGTAAAAAAACACCACTAACACCTGAAAGTTTCCAGCGTATTTCTCGATAATGACTAGGGCGTAAACGAACTGCTGTACGTTTCCGATCCATGGCATATATAGGAGGACATTCGTCACTGATATAGTGAAGTAAATAATAATGATCGTTTTGATATTCCTACTCTGGTTTGCAATTTTCCTTCGAAGGTTAGTATTCTCTGTGGCGAGATAATTTAAGGGTCTTAGGTAATTCTTGCAAAACGCTATATTGAGGCGATGGTGGTACAGAAACACGATTAGGTAGGATGCAATACACTAAAATGAAAATGGTAGATAATAATGATCATAAATTTCTTTTTCCTTTAATATGGACATTACATATACAGAGTGAGTTTTGAGTGCGTATTTGCTATGTAGGGCCTTTGCTATTCATCAGAAAAAAATATGTGTTATCCCAGGTTGTTGGTATCCTTTTTTTGCGTGTTCTAAAAATATCGGTGATTGTACAGGGTGTTCCATATCTCTATATCGCGGTTCTGCAATTAAAATAGAATCGAAAATAATATAACAAGTATTACATTTTCCATGCCACATTTAACTAATTTCAAACTGCGAAAGTTTTTTCAAATGAAACACCCTGTATATTTTGATGCCCAGTTATGTAAAATTAAATTATATTTCTTCTGGTATAGCCAATGCAGTGGCTAAAGTGAGCAGTTTGGAAATATTGGAAAATGTACAATGGTCATTTAGAGAATGAATTGAGTTATGCATACCAAATAATGGGCGGAATATTGATCACTATTAAGAAATAATTTTTTAATAGATATTTATATTGTTATTGTTTATGTTATTAAAGTTATAGTTATGTTATTTTGTTGTAACATTGTTATTCTTTTGTTATTGTCATGTTATTATTATTGTTAGTATGTTACTGTTATTATTATGTTATTAAAGTTAATATTGAAAATGCGTTCTTGTTATTTAACAATACGTTATAGTTTATTTTAAATTGTAAGCAGTTTTTAATTCTTTAAGTACAAGGCTAATTTATTGTAAGTTTTAAGCAAAATTCTGGTAAATCTTTTAGCTGGAAAGAAAATTGCAAATATCTCAAAAATTGCTAACTTTGTGCCCCTTCAATAGCTATACCAGAAGAAAGATAATTTAATTTTACATAACTGAGCCAAAAAATATAGGATGTTCCATTTGAAAAAAAAGTTTTCGCAGTTTTAAATTAGCTAAATGTGGCATGGAAAATGTAACACTTGGTATATTATTTTCGATTATATTTTAATTGCAGAACATAGACCACTCTATGTTCTTACGCTGTCCCAAAAATTTAATTTAGATATACCATATGAAAAAAGCTTCTTCCAGAGCCTTCCGTCATTTTTTTCTTAAAACGGTAAATATCTCCGAAACCTGCGGATTTAGCCAATTAAAACAAGAAAGTTAGTTGCTCTTCAGGAGATATATATATCACCCTTTACATTCGCCGATATTTTAAAAAACGCCAAAAAAGGATACCAAGAATCTGGGATAACACACATTTCCTCTGATAAGTAGGAAAAGCGCCAAAGAGCAAATACGCACTAAAAACTCACCCTGTATATTAAAAAATGTATTGCTTTAGGTGAAACTTTTGCTATATAAAAAGGAAAAGAAATATTTTTTCACAGTTACACATGCTATAGTATGATAATAACCAAACTCAAATCGTTTTGCGATAAAAGTATCCTACTAATGCATCTACCATGTTTTTGTGGACGCCCGGACTGTGCTATATAGAGCAGCGATTTTGAGACTGTATCGTCTTGTTTTTTTTGCGTAGAACCAGGTCAAACGTAGTAGGTTTTGTTAAGCATGTCACTGGGCATACAAAATCATGTTTTACGACATTTTTTCATGGTCTCAATCTGTACAAATAAAAAAAAGTGAAAAAATTGTATTTTAAATAAAATGTGTTTTTTTTTGTTTCCACCGTCATATCTTCAAAACTAATAAAGCTAACGAGTAAAATTTTTTTCGATGAAAATACGCACACACAATAGCGCTTCTAACAGTATCGATAGTTTTTACATAATTTGTATTTTCATTTCTCTAAATATCAAGACAATTAGTAATTTAAATGTTATGTATTACAATTTTCACCTATCGATAAACTTTTTTATTTTTCAAAATTATAGTGAAGCAAATGAAGCTCAATCATGACAAAAGTTTTTGAAGCATTTAATTTTTCTCAATGTGTATCGTTTGGCAACGGCGATTTTTTTTATAGTGCGCTAAATTGATTCATAATATTACGGCGCGTAATGTACGTACCGTTTCGTCTGCAGGATAGGACGTGTATGAATTAGTGTTGCAGTTAGAGTCAGTAGTTATATAGTATAAACTCTGTACTGTGAACTATTCTTAAATTAGTTTTCTAACATAATGGAGTGCATTATTTGTAAGAAAATTGTGTGGGAGGATGACAAATCTGTGATACATAGACCTAGAATACAAGGTTTGTTGTCACGGTTGTTTGTTGTCAAGGTTTGTAATATCTAATGCTGAAAAAAGACAAGACAATCACGCAAAAGAAATTCTAGCAATTAAAACAAAAATTTTAAATAACCAAATTAAAATAAAATTTCATATAGATTGTCGGAAATCGTATGCAAGTATTCAAAACATTGATGGTCATTTGCCATCAAACAGTGTTGCCGCGCCGGTCGGTCCCTCAAATTATTTTGGAACTCGGCTTAAATCTGATAGTTTTAATATTAGCAAAATATTTTATTTACAACAGTAGTGGAACAAAAAAGAAGAAAGGTGTCTGGTGTCTGTTTAAACAGGTAATTAAATTATGTTTAATTTCTAATCGAGTACCTCATAGGTACTCAAATAAACAAACCATCAGCGGAACTTCCTCCAACTGAAGGCGCTTTTTACCAGCACTTCTTAAGGTAAACGTACTAAATTTAATAAATTTCTACCATGTTTATTTGTAACTATATTCTATTTTAAACGTATTGTATTCGTGATGTAATTTTATAAGTCAAATGAACATTATTATTGTCATTAAATGTCTAATATATTTTAATTAACAATTGCTTGCAGGTCTATGTAGGTATCAACTTAGAATACGGTACGGAAGCAATGAATCAACATAATTTATAAATGCATATGGTTCAGGATGGAATTTAACTGACGACGTTATTTCCAATATTTTCTAGCAATAAACAGATTCCTGATTTTATTCGGCAGTCATTAAGTATTTACTGTTCAGACAAAAATTGTGAAAATATAAAATGTAGTTGTGGTAAAGGAGGCCTAAAATGTTGTAATGAGTGTAAATGTCGTTCTTGTAACAATGTTATTAACGATTTCGAGGAACATGAGGAGCAAAATGATGAACTGGAATGCTTTTAATGTCGAGCCTAAGTAAATACTCATATTAACAAATTACTCATTTACAATTACATTTGTCAAATACTCATTTGATAAATTTTGTGAAAATATAAAAATTATTGAGAAAAATAAAGTGGTTTTATGTGTCTGTTTTTAGTTTACTTTAGTTAAAAATCGTCAATTATTATTTGACATATTTTTTATAACAGTGATTTATATTTACCTTTCTTCTTAGATATTTGTTTTACCTACCTACCTTAGGAACCTATCCTACCTACTTCGAGGCTATTGATAAAATTCCGTCTAGTAACGTCAAGCGCACAAGAATACGGTTTTAGGCCGTTTTAAAAAAATTGCTGACTACATACTATAATCCTACATGAAAAATTATGAATCTAAAAACTTTTTAAGTATATTGACTTAATTTTATTCGCAGGATGTGCATAAAAATTTTCATAAATAAACTTTTTTCTCGATTGCTGAAAAATACGTTGACGAAAATAGCATGTGTAAGTTTGCTCTTATTTTAACAAATAAAAAAATATATTTTATATTCATATGTTACATGGTTAGAAGCGCTATTCTGTCTACTTTAATTCAGAACAAGGTCTACTTTAATTCGAAAATCAGGCCGATATCACAATAATTTTTAGAGATATAACGGTGGAGACGTAATACAACATGTTTTTCATCAGTTTTTATCAGTTTTTTCGAAATAAAAAAGGTCAAGACCACAAAAAAATTTTATAAAAAATGTTAACGTGTAGTTTGGTTCTACGCAATTTTTTTTCATGAAAACTAAGCGACTCTGCTTCCCAAATTTACTCGTCTAATATTAGTGAATAGCTTAAATTGTGTAAATTCTTTTGTGAGAACATAGTGATGTGATTCTTAATGGTCCTGGCGAGTTTATCTTCGAGTGCAACGGAAAACAGAACTTTTCAATGCAAAAGAACTCGAGTCTGAAGATATATAAGTAAACAGCCACATATCTACTTTTTTTGTGCTAATATAAGGTAACTTACAAACAATGCGGTAATCTGTAGTGGTAAATAAGGTACAATATCTCGTAAAGCGGCTTCAGAGAATAAAGCATAATGCAAAAAGTATAATTGATTAACTATTATCAAAACCATTACACATTTCGATATATTCTTCTGCAAATTATTTCGATACAGTAATGTACTCAAGTTAAATAATAGTTTAATAGTATCACCTAAAACACAAAGAAGTTAATAACATAAAACTGTATGTCGGTAAATTTTCCGCTCTGCTTGAGTAAGCTTGTTGCATTGTTGCAACAAAGATGCTTTGTTAATCTGATATAATAATCAGATTATATAATCTGATATAATACAGTTAATATGTTAGTATGTTAATCTGATTTCAGTGATTTGGTATTTGCATATTTACCGTCAAACGTCTCACACGTTGAAAATAAGTAGTAGTACCACCTTTTTAATATCGACATTTTGTACAATTCCTGATTC
The DNA here is from genome assembly GCA_964058915.1 of Tetropium fuscum. Classification (NCBI taxonomy): domain Eukaryota; kingdom Metazoa; phylum Arthropoda; class Insecta; order Coleoptera; family Cerambycidae; genus Tetropium; species Tetropium fuscum. The sequence continues at coordinate 10,523 of CAXKVY010007519.1, read as the reverse complement.
TATGGAGCAATTCCTTGTTGTTTATCCAATGTTTATTTTCTGAAAATAGTTACTTAAGAAATTTCTTAAAATCCCTAATAAAGGGTGGCCCATGATGGAATGACACAATTTGAAGTCTAATTACTTTATCTTTGAAAAACCTATACGTAAGTTCTTGGTGGTGTTCGTTAGAAAAACCAACGAAAAAATTTTTCCACGAAAATTTTTTCCAAAGTATAAAATTTGAAGCAAAAAAATGGGTAGTGACCTATTTTGAAGTCTAATAACTCTTCTAATTATGGACCACTCTTTATAAACTAATTAAACCTAATATCTGGTCATACAAATAAGAAATGATAATATAATTAATTGTATACGTACATGAAAAGTGAACCAAGCAAGGTATGGTTCTTCTGTTCGAGACAGCAGCAATACTTTAACTAAATATACTATAAATACCCATTTTATGTAATTAACAAATTGTAATTATCATTATGGAACGCCAGGTAATAACAGTTATTTAATTTAAATAGTAACAATGCAATTATCGAAGAACTATGGAGTGAATCATAATTAGATGAGAATTTGTGCAGATGTACAAATGTTTAGCTTTTTTTAAACATATCTGGTGTTCTTTCTACGTTCGAACATCCAAAGTTTTCTATGAAAAAAGGTTTTACTTACATCAATAATATTCGTATGCATTATATGGCCCTTGAAAATCATAAATTAACATATTAATTGTATTACCATACGCGTTCTTATACATAGCAGTAGTTATAATACAACTTCGGGGCTAACATCGTCACCAGCTGTTACTTCCATTCTTGATTGGATCGGCGTCTCAGGTGTCTCTTCGCAAGCCAATGTTTTACACCCCTTCGGAATTGAGCTTTTACAGCTTAATCGGCTTTTGTAATGAAAGGAAGCCGCTAAAAATTGAGCTAACTGGAAATTGATTATAACATTAAGCGTGAATGGCATCCACATTGGTTCTTAAACTCTCATTTGCTGATTTCTTTGGCCTCGGCGCTGTATTGAGGCATGCTTCAGCGCTTTTGGTTGACAAGGCTTTTAGGCGGATTCGCTTACTAAAAACATAATCTATTATTATAGAAAGGCAATGTTTCGCTGTTATATTTTTTTTATCTCAGAAGATTTAGATTGTTTCACTTTATACTTTCCTTTATACAGATATTTTGTTTTTAATAGTCTGCTATTTTCTAATCTTTAGATAATCAACTTTATTAAATAAATAAAAATATATTAATTCTAACAATATAATATTAACATATTAAATTTAACACTAATCTTAACTCTAAGTGTAAGTCATTAAATTGATCCAATCGTCTTCCAAGAATATCATGGAAGACGATTTGAACATTTACAGATCTCACATGTCACAGAAATTCTGCATGCAGGCCATACACACAATTATAGCCTGACAACAGACATAGCGAACACAAGACACGACCCTCGTCAAACACTACTCATTTTCCACATTCCACTACCTAACCCCTAACCCCCCACAACCTTAGATAGACAAACACAAGACAAGACAAAGGACTAAGAGGGACAAAGGGAGGGACTAAGGAGATGGTCATTTAAAAACGTCAAAAATAGTATAAAAATGAAAGCAGGTTTTTAGAAATATTTTCCTGTATAAAACAAGAAAAATCAATAAGCAATAACAGAAATGTAAGCAGAAGACAATAATATCAACTGGAAATGGAAATAGCTCGCAAAACCCCTATAAGAGCGACGGCGGAGAGAGTGCTCGCCGACAGGCTTATACACAAGAAGGAAAAAAAAGGATAAGACGCAGCAACGATAAACCCGACACCAGCAATGCATAAATGATCTGCAATACAATGAGCACAAATACTCGCTGCAATGTTCCTCTTACCCTAACCTTACTAATAATTGTACATATTGTAAATAAAGTTTTAAAATTGGAATTGAAATTGGTATATGGACTGAGAAACATAGAGAGGAATAACTTTAAGGTATGGTAATAACGTACGTACATTTCAATATTCCCAAATCAACCAATCAATCGGTCAAGGGTGAAAGAAATCGGAATTCGGATCAGAAAGCGCAACTTTGACGACACACAAGCGCCTTTGAGATTGATATACCAGAAGAAATGGCGAATGCGCCGGTCGCAACCATCAGTTAAAGATATTTTCTATCGGGCACTTTTATGGGGCATTATCAAGTCAAAACATTATACAATATACAGAGCCTAATTGAACCTCCTCTAACTGACCATAGAGGACTCATGCTCAGCAGTGAACTTTCTACAATAAAAAATTAAGTGTTCTTAGAACTGACGCCCATGGGAAGGATGCACTAGGGAAGAGACAAAGTAAGTATCCTGGAAACTTACCGGGTGTTTCTCCGCTGTGTAACCACTGCATTTTAATTATCGAATCCATAAACAATACTTTAAACATATATTGTCTTTTAAATTTATTCATAACTACATCACCATTTGTCGTACAACGTGGACATTAAGTTATTATTAAACCTGCTTCCATATAAAAAGGCAAAAGCGACAGTATATATATATATATATATATATATATATATATATATATATATATATATATATATATATATATATATATATATATATATATATATACATATATATATATATATATATATATATATATATATATATATATATATATATATATATATATATATATATATATTTATACATATATATATATATATATATATATATATATATATATATATATATATATATATATATATATATATATATATACATATATATATATATATATATATATATATATATATATATATATATATATATATATATATATATATATATATATATATATATATATACCTATATATATATATATATATATTTATATATATATATATATATATATATATATATATATATATATATATATATATATATATATATATATACCTATATATATATATATATATATATATATATATATATATATATATATATATATATATATATATATATATATATATATATATATATATATATATATATATATATATATATATATATATATTGTGTAGTAATTCCAGACGGTTGATATACGTCTTAGTGAAGCTCGTCGCAGAACACCATTAATTACAGAATTAGCGTTAATTCTGGGTACCTGTTAATTAGAGCAGATATCAAGCATTAATTTTACCCTACAATTGTGATAATAAATATCGATAGTACACAGAAGGAAAATTAACGTTTGCTGGTTGAAAATACAAACGCTTTATACAATAAGATAACAGGCATGCACGTTGGACGAAAGTTATTATTTCTAAGAAATATTTAGAATGGTTGTTAAGAGTTATAAGCAATTAAAATCACAGCAAAACCGTTAGAGCGGACAGAAATCATGATAATGAGAAGATATTTTTTATCAATTAGTCACAATGTGATAATCAATAAGTTTTAGTTCAGAAATAAAAGAAATTCCATGAAATATATTTAATCAATTAAAATGCAAGTTGTACATATTACACATAGGTAAATATCTACAAAGTATATGATACAAAGTAACATTATGTAAGCTCCTGTAGATACCCAGTTCAGTTTGCCAACCATACTAATCACCTATATTACTGGGATATTTGTGTTATCGCAACTGAAATGCGATGCATGCGCTTGAATTATGACTTCTATCATGTATCACTGTAAACTCCAGTTCAGTTTGCTCATTATTCACATATTGCATCATATATACGGTGACCACCTGGACCGTGTTTATTATGAAGTTCAACAGGAATTCTACCAACCAGGTAGCAGGGGATAAAGTTGATATATCAAATGTTTAACTCAAATAAACAATACAGCAAATTCACGTGTGTTTATATATAGAATAATATAACGTATGCATGAGAATTAAGGCATTCGGAAAATATATGGAGATGAGGTAAAATAAAATGGAAAAGTATATATTATATATGGAGAAATTTATTTTGTGCGCAGTATTCTACAAACGACACGTTATTTCAATAAAAGTGCTATTAAAGCACTAAAACAATAGACATACGACTAGGTAGCTTACTATTAGTAGTTTCCTGTCACTTTTTTGGTTCAATATTTTCAAATAGCAATATTGTTACAAGTTATAATGTTACAAGTAATATTGTTTGTTACATTATTGTTACAAGCAATATTGTTTGTTATTTTTGTTACAAGTACCTAAAATAGTGTTTTCGGATAATTCGTGACTGTTTTCTGAAGAGGCGAAGCCGAGTCTTGAATATCAGATGACTATGGCAACAGCCAGTCCAAAACTGAAAAATTACCGGACAATATTTTATTTTCAGAGAATTGCAACACTCTTAACTCTTGACAAATATCTTAGTATTTGTCCCCTATTGACAAAGTTTCGATACGTCAATTCCAGTAATGGGGTAAAATTATTTATATAACTTTATTGTGAGCATTTATCCTTCCCGGTTGAATGCGGCCTTAGAGAACGGGTTTTAATAAACTTGTCATAGCGGAAACCGAAACAAAGCCCCTGAAAAGAACAAATCATATAGAAAAGTCAGCGGCAGCCGCCTGCTACTTAATGAACTTTTACAACTATCGCTACCGCGAGTAAAACGGCCACATTTCCCTTAATTTCCAGCCTACAATATTTTATTATAATTTTGTTTTATACTCGCCGAAATCTGCCACCTAATTCGTTTTACAGTACCTGGCCCTTCGACGCAGCTCCTATTCGACAATTCATTTCCATTTGGACTCCAGTACCTTTGCAAGTCGACTTTCTTCTGTTTTCTTTCAGCGGCTCCTTCACGTTAGTTGAAAGGGGCCTTTGAAATTCTATTTTTATAAATTTAAATGGAAAATTATTATGTCTCGGGAAACTTTGTTCTGCGGCTTTATGCCGTATAATTTTAATTTACTCGATAAATTGGATTTTTTTGTCTTTTACACATAGAGGTTCTTTCCTCCTTTGATATTTCTTACTTAGACAAATGTTGTGTTTTATGACGATCATTTGCACGAAAAGTTAAAGGACACTTACAGTTAAAATCGTTTCGAGTTTTTTTTATCTTGTGAACCTATAAACAAGGTCATCCAAATCAGTTGGACGACCTTGGGTTTGGTAAATGAAACCATTTAGGTAACTGATAAATCAAATGGTGTGGAGTAAACGGCAGGAAAATTAAAAGTACCTCATAAACCAATCAGAATTTAGAGTGTCAATTTTTTTCAGCCAAAAATATGCAGGAATAGGTAGCTGCATTAGATATGAAATCTGAGTAAAAATCAGTTATAGAAGTGTCACTTTCATTTACTGAAGTGTCACTTTCTGGCCTTCCGGGAATTAATATTGACGAAAATCCCGGAAGGATTTAATTATAAACAAAATAATGTACCTAGTAGGTGTTTAATTGATTCAATATGTACCTAAATTAATATTGTTACAGTCCGTCATATTGACCGGTCTTTCCTGGGTGAATGAAGGAGATACTTGACCTACTTCGACTGCCCTTTTATCAATATCAAATACACCTTCTTCACTCGAGGTCATGACACTAGCAATGACCATGTCTCCAAATTAATCTTGTCACAACACAACATTACTTAGGTTTCGAAGTTGTCAATCAGTGACTCCCATTATTTATCTCGCTTTATGCTTAATAGTTATCTGTGTTTCTATAAAGGTTTCTATGTGCTTTTTTATATTATGCATAAGTTTCAATTTCGGAAGGTCGAAAAATGTCGTATATAACTTGCGACTGAAGTACTTTTAATCCATCAGGTAAATTATGGCCCTCTCTACGGTCGGGCGATAAACTTTACCTTTGGGATTAAAAGTGCTACCTCAGTCCCAGGGTATATAATATACTACTATTGCACACTTTATTCTTTATTGTTCACTTGTCAATAATGACATATTTTGATTGATGGAAACTGTCAAATAAATATCATTTTAAGATATGGCGTTACAAAATGTACTTTTCCCTCTGCTACTATGGCAACTCATAGTCGTCTAAAATGTTAAACTTCGGTCATGAAATAAGTTAAGAAATAATCTTAGTCAATTAATTTGAGTAGTCAACTAAGCTAAATTGCAATAATTTAATCAAGGGCCCTGAATATCTATCAACGGTAGGTCACAGGCAAAATAAAAAGTGTTAAGTTTGCCATAATCCGCATAGAGGTTGAAAATTGGTAGAGATAATGGTGAGGAAATAAATTTTTAAAAATGTTGGAAGCAAATAATATATTGAACTTATTTTTAACTGATTGATTGTTCCATACTAATTGTGAACTTTCAGGTATAAATAATCGAAAATTAAATATTGTCTATGCATATTTTATCGATACATCTGATCTTCTTTTTTATATTTCCTGGAATATTAATTTCATTGTATTTCACTTTCAGCGTTGATTGAAGGAGTCCTTCATTCAACGGTTTCAGTTAGTAATAATTCCAAACCCAAAAAGTTTATCGAGGATACAGTGACTAAACGGATATTGTGGCCGTGTATAATAATTCACTGGATTAATCGGACGGTACTCCATAATATCATTTCAGTTAATGGCACCATGAGTTCATGCCCAAACAAAACTTTCGGGAAATTCTGGCACGTATCCGAACCACATAATCACTTTTGTAATGAATCGCGTCGGTCGACACTTGGCAATAAAGTAAATTTCACTGATAATCCGGAACATGCCTTCATTCAGGTTCACACGTTCAGATAACGACATTACGAGATAAATATCGTTTGGAATCTCAACTTTCAGCGGGCAAATCCTCAGTGGGGACACTAGATAAGTAATGCTTGAATCTATAGGTTCGATGAGATTTTCAGGAGGTCAGCGCGCTGTTATAAATTATAGTGGGGGATTAGCCGCATTCAATATATTTGGAATCGGACTCTCTGGACAAGCCGCATTGGTTTGCACCAAGGGAGTTCCTTATTAGTTGTTTGATTTCAATTTGAAATTGGTGCACTGGGATTGCGGTTACAACTTATGAACGAGTTTCCAGATTAAGGGCCGGTTTTTCAATGCTCGGTTAAGGTAATTTAACCAACAGTTACTAGAACTGTTGAAATTCGACAACTAAATAGAAGCTTGGAATGTTATTGCAAATATTTTGTATAACACTGTTCACATTATTAACTTCCTGGTAATTAATTATTATCAGGAATTATTCTAGTATTTTATTTTACAGTCAATGGTACCATAACATTTGATGCTCAACTGACAGGAGATATTTAAGTTTTCTCGTAAAATATATCGAAGCGTTTTGGAACATTTACCCTCAAATCAGCTCAAATCAGATCATAATCATAATCAGAAATCAACTTTTTAGTTCACCAGTAAATTAGTGGACTAAAAGTTATATAATGTGTTAATTACGAATAAAATTGTAATTAATGTATAGAGGGGCTCTAATATATAATGAAAAACGTGTAAACGTGGTGTACGACCTGTTTCATTGATCATTTATACTTGAATTTAAAATATTAATACTCCAACACATGCAGTGACGTTTTATGACATCAGTTTTATGACATAATTCAAAGACAAAAATCGTACCTTATAGATTCTGAAACACTTCACTAAAAATACCGAAAAAATAACAGCTACGTTATCAGCTATCCGAATCAGCAAAAATCAAACGGTCAAAGAGAGTCGGCTAAGATGCTTCTGTTGGCGACGCGACGCGTGGTTTATTTATGCGAATTTTTCTACCCGAAGCCAATGCCGTCATCACGTGGTTTCAGTGCGGCATGGCATGGTATAGGTATGTTGCGCTTTATTTCAAATATTTGAAATAGGGTACTATTATTCAAAATATTTACTATATAACTGAATGGAATTTATTTCAGGATCTGTTCAAGATCGTGTATCTTCAACAGTACCAATTACATTAGAAGATTTGAAATATCGAGTTAGCAAGGTAATTAATTCTATATCACAAACATCTCACCAATATGACTAGAGAAAGTTTGGCGAGAGCAAGACGTTGTATAAATGTTGGTGATCAATATTTCGAAAAAATATATTTTTTTAGATAATGTTATATACCTAATTATTTACTTTTAATCATTTATAATATTCACATGTAATATTTTTATGACTTAAGAGTGGAGTGTTTGGTACTAAATTACTTTTAATAAAATGCTTTATTACTGTTATTTCACAGTACCCATTCAGGGGCTTCAGGGGCATTCAGCAAGTCAGAATGGAGTGGTTGATAAAAATATTAACATTACTTTAAACATTAAAAAGACTGGCGCGATTTCAAAGAAAACTAGTTATTCTGGAAAACGATTTCCCAATTGTCTCGTACTAATATAATACATATGACATAATATGACATATTATGTCACATGACATAATATCAAAATTGTATTTTTTCAATTGGCAAACGGCATACAACAATATTATTAACATTTTTAAATATGGACAATACGAGTATAATAATACAGTTGAGTATTCTGTCCATAAAGCAGTTCGTAGTCGCATTTTAGTCACTGCAAAATAATTTGTTTTACAAAGGTTGTTTAACTGTTCTAAATTTCAGTTAATTTTATACCTAGCTTTTATAAGATCTTAACAACATTAACAAAACTGTTATATTAGAGATTTTATATAACTGTTAATGCAACACCGGTATAAAACTTTCATAAAATAATTTATACAGATACTGTTATCAAGCAGTTTAATCGCAAACAAGTTTATAAAATATTTATAGAACAGTTTTTCATGCATTTTATAGTTTTGCTGCAGAAACGTTTTTATGAGCAACTTATGAAATAATTTTATCACAGAAAGCAAATTTAGCTCTATGAAAGCTTGTATCTAATATAATAATAATATAATATAATTGCATGTTAAACTCAACAATAAAACCATAAGAGACCGAAAAATCGCTTAAGGAAAACCGCTTAAAAAGAGAGAGACCGAAGAGACCTTAAGAGACCGAAAAAAATCGCTTAAAATTTGCTACTTGGGTTTCTCTCAAGCTGCTTGATCATAAAGATGATATCTGTCAAAAATGGCTTTATCCCAATCTATTTAAAAACAAATTACGTTGGCAACGTCACATCAAATGACGTCATGTCCCGCTAATCATAACCGAGACATACCTTTATGTTATTATCATCTTCCTTCGTTTATTTTTTGCTGATAATCCTGCCACTTCGCAGGACACGACACGTGCCCGGTTTCATTCAGCTCTTATAAATAACTTATTACGCAGCTGTCAGTTGGTGTTTATATACTCCTTTGCACTTCGCGAAAGGGCCCTCTACCAGTTTTATATCAGGTTAAGTCTGTCTACTTTCAACGAAATATAATTTAGGAGGCTGTGTTATTTCGTTTGGTCCGAGCTCCGGGCGTAGCGTAAGAGAAACATAAGACGATATTGCGGAAGGTCGTGCTCTTTTCTGGAATCCATATATAATGTTGTTCTGGAGCTGTTATTGATTTATTGCGAGCCAATCCCTCCAGATACGGAAATTGAAGTGAAGCTGGGCTGTCGGTATGAGATGTAGGTATTCTTCTTTACTTTAACCTAATCCTCCATGGATTGGTTCGAACGTATAAACCTATTAATATACAATGCAATGTATGATAATGAAGCTCTCTCTAGTTTCATCAGTAGTTTTTTGTCGATTTAATTTGTTTTTATAATTTCAGTACTGAGGATTGGAATTCTATTTGTTACAGTATAGAACTTTGTCATTTTCGTTCTTGTATTCATATTTACATATACGTGATTGGGGAGGAATCCCCAATATTTGAGTAATAGGTATCGGTGATTAAAACAAACAAAACAAGTTCAATACACATAATATGTAAATATGATTTTCATTTATTGGTATCGCAACGGGAGCGCTATCGTGCAGTTGTCTCATGTCGACGTCGCTATCATAAAAGAATAAGTGCCTAAGAGAAATGTATTCCAGGCAGTGTTCAAAGTTTTGAAAGGCAAGCTGGTCTTGATGTATAGAAAAAATTCTTGACACGATCAATCGTAGCCCTCTGTTAACTTTTCAATAAATATATTCATAGCACTTGAAGTATCGGACCCATGTTTATAGAACTTTTTAGTATTGAAAACACCTATAGGGAGCCTAGTTCGAGGATTCCACCGTCACGGGTCTTATATGATACGATGTGGGTGTTTATAATTCTAACACGTTGAATAAACAAACGTTGATTTATTGCAACTAAATCTCTGTTTTCAGCGGTGGACTGTAAGGTGAACCCTTCGAGAGACAATGGAGCGCGTGCGACGCTGACTGCGGCCGGGGGACCATATCTAGGTCCAGATCCATCCACGTTCAACCCCAAAACGGAGGACGCCACTGTCCCAGTTTAGAGAAGGGGATGCCAAGTGTCGAACTGCCACCACCACCCGGACCCCGCCATCAAAGGTAGGATGCTTTAAAAAATCGTATAAGTCAGGGGTGGCGATAATTATTTTTCAAGGGCGTGACTGGGATACACTGTATTTATCAAATAGTATTTC
>CAXKVY010007518.1:0-14607 GCA_964058915.1 Tetropium fuscum | reverse complement strand
TACGTACCGTTTCGTCTGCAGGATAGGACGTGTATGAATTAGTGTTGCAGTTAGAGTCAGTAGTTATATAGTATAAACTCTGTACTGTGAACTATTCTTAAATTAGTTTTCTAACATAATGGAGTGCATTATTTGTAAGAAAATTGTGTGGGAGGATGACAAATCTGTGATACATAGACCTAGAATACAAGGTTTGTTGTCACGGTTGTTTGTTGTCAAGGTTTGTAATATCTAATGCTGAAAAAAGACAAGACAATCACGCAAAAGAAATTCTAGCAATTAAAACAAAAATTTTAAATAACCAAATTAAAATAAAATTTCATATAGATTGTCGGAAATCGTATGCAAGTATTCAAAACATTGATGGTCATTTGCCATCAAACAGTGTTGCCGCGCCGGTCGGTCCCTCAAATTATTTTGGAACTCGGCTTAAATCTGATAGTTTTAATATTAGCAAAATATTTTATTTACAACAGTAGTGGAACAAAAAAGAAGAAAGGTGTCTGGTGTCTGTTTAAACAGGTAATTAAATTATGTTTAATTTCTAATCGAGTACCTCATAGGTACTCAAATAAACAAACCATCAGCGGAACTTCCTCCAACTGAAGGCGCTTTTTACCAGCACTTCTTAAGGTAAACGTACTAAATTTAATAAATTTCTACCATGTTTATTTGTAACTATATTCTATTTTAAACGTATTGTATTCGTGATGTAATTTTATAAGTCAAATGAACATTATTATTGTCATTAAATGTCTAATATATTTTAATTAACAATTGCTTGCAGGTCTATGTAGGTATCAACTTAGAATACGGTACGGAAGCAATGAATCAACATAATTTATAAATGCATATGGTTCAGGATGGAATTTAACTGACGACGTTATTTCCAATATTTTCTAGCAATAAACAGATTCCTGATTTTATTCGGCAGTCATTAAGTATTTACTGTTCAGACAAAAATTGTGAAAATATAAAATGTAGTTGTGGTAAAGGAGGCCTAAAATGTTGTAATGAGTGTAAATGTCGTTCTTGTAACAATGTTATTAACGATTTCGAGGAACATGAGGAGCAAAATGATGAACTGGAATGCTTTTAATGTCGAGCCTAAGTAAATACTCATATTAACAAATTACTCATTTACAATTACATTTGTCAAATACTCATTTGATAAATTTTGTGAAAATATAAAAATTATTGAGAAAAATAAAGTGGTTTTATGTGTCTGTTTTTAGTTTACTTTAGTTAAAAATCGTCAATTATTATTTGACATATTTTTTATAACAGTGATTTATATTTACCTTTCTTCTTAGATATTTGTTTTACCTACCTACCTTAGGAACCTATCCTACCTACTTCGAGGCTATTGATAAAATTCCGTCTAGTAACGTCAAGCGCACAAGAATACGGTTTTAGGCCGTTTTAAAAAAATTGCTGACTACATACTATAATCCTACATGAAAAATTATGAATCTAAAAACTTTTTAAGTATATTGACTTAATTTTATTCGCAGGATGTGCATAAAAATTTTCATAAATAAACTTTTTTCTCGATTGCTGAAAAATACGTTGACGAAAATAGCATGTGTAAGTTTGCTCTTATTTTAACAAATAAAAAAATATATTTTATATTCATATGTTACATGGTTAGAAGCGCTATTCTGTCTACTTTAATTCAGAACAAGGTCTACTTTAATTCGAAAATCAGGCCGATATCACAATAATTTTTAGAGATATAACGGTGGAGACGTAATACAACATGTTTTTCATCAGTTTTTATCAGTTTTTTCGAAATAAAAAAGGTCAAGACCACAAAAAAATTTTATAAAAAATGTTAACGTGTAGTTTGGTTCTACGCAATTTTTTTTCATGAAAACTAAGCGACTCTGCTTCCCAAATTTACTCGTCTAATATTAGTGAATAGCTTAAATTGTGTAAATTCTTTTGTGAGAACATAGTGATGTGATTCTTAATGGTCCTGGCGAGTTTATCTTCGAGTGCAACGGAAAACAGAACTTTTCAATGCAAAAGAACTCGAGTCTGAAGATATATAAGTAAACAGCCACATATCTACTTTTTTTGTGCTAATATAAGGTAACTTACAAACAATGCGGTAATCTGTAGTGGTAAATAAGGTACAATATCTCGTAAAGCGGCTTCAGAGAATAAAGCATAATGCAAAAAGTATAATTGATTAACTATTATCAAAACCATTACACATTTCGATATATTCTTCTGCAAATTATTTCGATACAGTAATGTACTCAAGTTAAATAATAGTTTAATAGTATCACCTAAAACACAAAGAAGTTAATAACATAAAACTGTATGTCGGTAAATTTTCCGCTCTGCTTGAGTAAGCTTGTTGCATTGTTGCAACAAAGATGCTTTGTTAATCTGATATAATAATCAGATTATATAATCTGATATAATACAGTTAATATGTTAGTATGTTAATCTGATTTCAGTGATTTGGTATTTGCATATTTACCGTCAAACGTCTCACACGTTGAAAATAAGTAGTAGTACCACCTTTTTAATATCGACATTTTGTACAATTCCTGATTCTATGGAGCAATTCCTTGTTGTTTATCCAATGTTTATTTTCTGAAAATAGTTACTTAAGAAATTTCTTAAAATCCCTAATAAAGGGTGGCCCATGATGGAATGACACAATTTGAAGTCTAATTACTTTATCTTTGAAAAACCTATACGTAAGTTCTTGGTGGTGTTCGTTAGAAAAACCAACGAAAAAATTTTTCCACGAAAATTTTTTCCAAAGTATAAAATTTGAAGCAAAAAAATGGGTAGTGACCTATTTTGAAGTCTAATAACTCTTCTAATTATGGACCACTCTTTATAAACTAATTAAACCTAATATCTGGTCATACAAATAAGAAATGATAATATAATTAATTGTATACGTACATGAAAAGTGAACCAAGCAAGGTATGGTTCTTCTGTTCGAGACAGCAGCAATACTTTAACTAAATATACTATAAATACCCATTTTATGTAATTAACAAATTGTAATTATCATTATGGAACGCCAGGTAATAACAGTTATTTAATTTAAATAGTAACAATGCAATTATCGAAGAACTATGGAGTGAATCATAATTAGATGAGAATTTGTGCAGATGTACAAATGTTTAGCTTTTTTTAAACATATCTGGTGTTCTTTCTACGTTCGAACATCCAAAGTTTTCTATGAAAAAAGGTTTTACTTACATCAATAATATTCGTATGCATTATATGGCCCTTGAAAATCATAAATTAACATATTAATTGTATTACCATACGCGTTCTTATACATAGCAGTAGTTATAATACAACTTCGGGGCTAACATCGTCACCAGCTGTTACTTCCATTCTTGATTGGATCGGCGTCTCAGGTGTCTCTTCGCAAGCCAATGTTTTACACCCCTTCGGAATTGAGCTTTTACAGCTTAATCGGCTTTTGTAATGAAAGGAAGCCGCTAAAAATTGAGCTAACTGGAAATTGATTATAACATTAAGCGTGAATGGCATCCACATTGGTTCTTAAACTCTCATTTGCTGATTTCTTTGGCCTCGGCGCTGTATTGAGGCATGCTTCAGCGCTTTTGGTTGACAAGGCTTTTAGGCGGATTCGCTTACTAAAAACATAATCTATTATTATAGAAAGGCAATGTTTCGCTGTTATATTTTTTTTATCTCAGAAGATTTAGATTGTTTCACTTTATACTTTCCTTTATACAGATATTTTGTTTTTAATAGTCTGCTATTTTCTAATCTTTAGATAATCAACTTTATTAAATAAATAAAAATATATTAATTCTAACAATATAATATTAACATATTAAATTTAACACTAATCTTAACTCTAAGTGTAAGTCATTAAATTGATCCAATCGTCTTCCAAGAATATCATGGAAGACGATTTGAACATTTACAGATCTCACATGTCACAGAAATTCTGCATGCAGGCCATACACACAATTATAGCCTGACAACAGACATAGCGAACACAAGACACGACCCTCGTCAAACACTACTCATTTTCCACATTCCACTACCTAACCCCTAACCCCCCACAACCTTAGATAGACAAACACAAGACAAGACAAAGGACTAAGAGGGACAAAGGGAGGGACTAAGGAGATGGTCATTTAAAAACGTCAAAAATAGTATAAAAATGAAAGCAGGTTTTTAGAAATATTTTCCTGTATAAAACAAGAAAAATCAATAAGCAATAACAGAAATGTAAGCAGAAGACAATAATATCAACTGGAAATGGAAATAGCTCGCAAAACCCCTATAAGAGCGACGGCGGAGAGAGTGCTCGCCGACAGGCTTATACACAAGAAGGAAAAAAAAGGATAAGACGCAGCAACGATAAACCCGACACCAGCAATGCATAAATGATCTGCAATACAATGAGCACAAATACTCGCTGCAATGTTCCTCTTACCCTAACCTTACTAATAATTGTACATATTGTAAATAAAGTTTTAAAATTGGAATTGAAATTGGTATATGGACTGAGAAACATAGAGAGGAATAACTTTAAGGTATGGTAATAACGTACGTACATTTCAATATTCCCAAATCAACCAATCAATCGGTCAAGGGTGAAAGAAATCGGAATTCGGATCAGAAAGCGCAACTTTGACGACACACAAGCGCCTTTGAGATTGATATACCAGAAGAAATGGCGAATGCGCCGGTCGCAACCATCAGTTAAAGATATTTTCTATCGGGCACTTTTATGGGGCATTATCAAGTCAAAACATTATACAATATACAGAGCCTAATTGAACCTCCTCTAACTGACCATAGAGGACTCATGCTCAGCAGTGAACTTTCTACAATAAAAAATTAAGTGTTCTTAGAACTGACGCCCATGGGAAGGATGCACTAGGGAAGAGACAAAGTAAGTATCCTGGAAACTTACCGGGTGTTTCTCCGCTGTGTAACCACTGCATTTTAATTATCGAATCCATAAACAATACTTTAAACATATATTGTCTTTTAAATTTATTCATAACTACATCACCATTTGTCGTACAACGTGGACATTAAGTTATTATTAAACCTGCTTCCATATAAAAAGGCAAAAGCGACAGTATATATATATATATATATATATATATATATATATATATATATATATATATATATATATATATATATATATATATATATATATATATATATATATATATATATATATATATATATATATATATATATATATATATATATATATATATATATATATTTATACATATATATATATATATATATATATATATATATATATATATATATATATATATATATATATATATATATATACATATATATATATATATATATATATATATATATATATATATATATATATATATATATAATATATATATATATATATATATATATACCTATATATATATATATATATATTATATATATATATATATATATATATATATATATATATATATATATATATATATATATATATATATACCTATATATATATATATATATATATATATATATATATATATATATATATATATATATATATATATATATATATATATATATATATATATATATATATATATATATATATATATATATTGTGTAGTAATTCCAGACGGTTGATATACGTCTTAGTGAAGCTCGTCGCAGAACACCATTAATTACAGAATTAGCGTTAATTCTGGGTACCTGTTAATTAGAGCAGATATCAAGCATTAATTTTACCCTACAATTGTGATAATAAATATCGATAGTACACAGAAGGAAAATTAACGTTTGCTGGTTGAAAATACAAACGCTTTATACAATAAGATAACAGGCATGCACGTTGGACGAAAGTTATTATTTCTAAGAAATATTTAGAATGGTTGTTAAGAGTTATAAGCAATTAAAATCACAGCAAAACCGTTAGAGCGGACAGAAATCATGATAATGAGAAGATATTTTTTATCAATTAGTCACAATGTGATAATCAATAAGTTTTAGTTCAGAAATAAAAGAAATTCCATGAAATATATTTAATCAATTAAAATGCAAGTTGTACATATTACACATAGGTAAATATCTACAAAGTATATGATACAAAGTAACATTATGTAAGCTCCTGTAGATACCCAGTTCAGTTTGCCAACCATACTAATCACCTATATTACTGGGATATTTGTGTTATCGCAACTGAAATGCGATGCATGCGCTTGAATTATGACTTCTATCATGTATCACTGTAAACTCCAGTTCAGTTTGCTCATTATTCACATATTGCATCATATATACGGTGACCACCTGGACCGTGTTTATTATGAAGTTCAACAGGAATTCTACCAACCAGGTAGCAGGGGATAAAGTTGATATATCAAATGTTTAACTCAAATAAACAATACAGCAAATTCACGTGTGTTTATATATAGAATAATATAACGTATGCATGAGAATTAAGGCATTCGGAAAATATATGGAGATGAGGTAAAATAAAATGGAAAAGTATATATTATATATGGAGAAATTTATTTTGTGCGCAGTATTCTACAAACGACACGTTATTTCAATAAAAGTGCTATTAAAGCACTAAAACAATAGACATACGACTAGGTAGCTTACTATTAGTAGTTTCCTGTCACTTTTTTGGTTCAATATTTTCAAATAGCAATATTGTTACAAGTTATAATGTTACAAGTAATATTGTTTGTTACATTATTGTTACAAGCAATATTGTTTGTTATTTTTGTTACAAGTACCTAAAATAGTGTTTTCGGATAATTCGTGACTGTTTTCTGAAGAGGCGAAGCCGAGTCTTGAATATCAGATGACTATGGCAACAGCCAGTCCAAAACTGAAAAATTACCGGACAATATTTTATTTTCAGAGAATTGCAACACTCTTAACTCTTGACAAATATCTTAGTATTTGTCCCCTATTGACAAAGTTTCGATACGTCAATTCCAGTAATGGGGTAAAATTATTTATATAACTTTATTGTGAGCATTTATCCTTCCCGGTTGAATGCGGCCTTAGAGAACGGGTTTTAATAAACTTGTCATAGCGGAAACCGAAACAAAGCCCCTGAAAAGAACAAATCATATAGAAAAGTCAGCGGCAGCCGCCTGCTACTTAATGAACTTTTACAACTATCGCTACCGCGAGTAAAACGGCCACATTTCCCTTAATTTCCAGCCTACAATATTTTATTATAATTTTGTTTTATACTCGCCGAAATCTGCCACCTAATTCGTTTTACAGTACCTGGCCCTTCGACGCAGCTCCTATTCGACAATTCATTTCCATTTGGACTCCAGTACCTTTGCAAGTCGACTTTCTTCTGTTTTCTTTCAGCGGCTCCTTCACGTTAGTTGAAAGGGGCCTTTGAAATTCTATTTTTATAAATTTAAATGGAAAATTATTATGTCTCGGGAAACTTTGTTCTGCGGCTTTATGCCGTATAATTTTAATTTACTCGATAAATTGGATTTTTTTGTCTTTTACACATAGAGGTTCTTTCCTCCTTTGATATTTCTTACTTAGACAAATGTTGTGTTTTATGACGATCATTTGCACGAAAAGTTAAAGGACACTTACAGTTAAAATCGTTTCGAGTTTTTTTTATCTTGTGAACCTATAAACAAGGTCATCCAAATCAGTTGGACGACCTTGGGTTTGGTAAATGAAACCATTTAGGTAACTGATAAATCAAATGGTGTGGAGTAAACGGCAGGAAAATTAAAAGTACCTCATAAACCAATCAGAATTTAGAGTGTCAATTTTTTTCAGCCAAAAATATGCAGGAATAGGTAGCTGCATTAGATATGAAATCTGAGTAAAAATCAGTTATAGAAGTGTCACTTTCATTTACTGAAGTGTCACTTTCTGGCCTTCCGGGAATTAATATTGACGAAAATCCCGGAAGGATTTAATTATAAACAAAATAATGTACCTAGTAGGTGTTTAATTGATTCAATATGTACCTAAATTAATATTGTTACAGTCCGTCATATTGACCGGTCTTTCCTGGGTGAATGAAGGAGATACTTGACCTACTTCGACTGCCCTTTTATCAATATCAAATACACCTTCTTCACTCGAGGTCATGACACTAGCAATGACCATGTCTCCAAATTAATCTTGTCACAACACAACATTACTTAGGTTTCGAAGTTGTCAATCAGTGACTCCCATTATTTATCTCGCTTTATGCTTAATAGTTATCTGTGTTTCTATAAAGGTTTCTATGTGCTTTTTTATATTATGCATAAGTTTCAATTTCGGAAGGTCGAAAAATGTCGTATATAACTTGCGACTGAAGTACTTTTAATCCATCAGGTAAATTATGGCCCTCTCTACGGTCGGGCGATAAACTTTACCTTTGGGATTAAAAGTGCTACCTCAGTCCCAGGGTATATAATATACTACTATTGCACACTTTATTCTTTATTGTTCACTTGTCAATAATGACATATTTTGATTGATGGAAACTGTCAAATAAATATCATTTTAAGATATGGCGTTACAAAATGTACTTTTCCCTCTGCTACTATGGCAACTCATAGTCGTCTAAAATGTTAAACTTCGGTCATGAAATAAGTTAAGAAATAATCTTAGTCAATTAATTTGAGTAGTCAACTAAGCTAAATTGCAATAATTTAATCAAGGGCCCTGAATATCTATCAACGGTAGGTCACAGGCAAAATAAAAAGTGTTAAGTTTGCCATAATCCGCATAGAGGTTGAAAATTGGTAGAGATAATGGTGAGGAAATAAATTTTTAAAAATGTTGGAAGCAAATAATATATTGAACTTATTTTTAACTGATTGATTGTTCCATACTAATTGTGAACTTTCAGGTATAAATAATCGAAAATTAAATATTGTCTATGCATATTTTATCGATACATCTGATCTTCTTTTTTATATTTCCTGGAATATTAATTTCATTGTATTTCACTTTCAGCGTTGATTGAAGGAGTCCTTCATTCAACGGTTTCAGTTAGTAATAATTCCAAACCCAAAAAGTTTATCGAGGATACAGTGACTAAACGGATATTGTGGCCGTGTATAATAATTCACTGGATTAATCGGACGGTACTCCATAATATCATTTCAGTTAATGGCACCATGAGTTCATGCCCAAACAAAACTTTCGGGAAATTCTGGCACGTATCCGAACCACATAATCACTTTTGTAATGAATCGCGTCGGTCGACACTTGGCAATAAAGTAAATTTCACTGATAATCCGGAACATGCCTTCATTCAGGTTCACACGTTCAGATAACGACATTACGAGATAAATATCGTTTGGAATCTCAACTTTCAGCGGGCAAATCCTCAGTGGGGACACTAGATAAGTAATGCTTGAATCTATAGGTTCGATGAGATTTTCAGGAGGTCAGCGCGCTGTTATAAATTATAGTGGGGGATTAGCCGCATTCAATATATTTGGAATCGGACTCTCTGGACAAGCCGCATTGGTTTGCACCAAGGGAGTTCCTTATTAGTTGTTTGATTTCAATTTGAAATTGGTGCACTGGGATTGCGGTTACAACTTATGAACGAGTTTCCAGATTAAGGGCCGGTTTTTCAATGCTCGGTTAAGGTAATTTAACCAACAGTTACTAGAACTGTTGAAATTCGACAACTAAATAGAAGCTTGGAATGTTATTGCAAATATTTTGTATAACACTGTTCACATTATTAACTTCCTGGTAATTAATTATTATCAGGAATTATTCTAGTATTTTATTTTACAGTCAATGGTACCATAACATTTGATGCTCAACTGACAGGAGATATTTAAGTTTTCTCGTAAAATATATCGAAGCGTTTTGGAACATTTACCCTCAAATCAGCTCAAATCAGATCATAATCATAATCAGAAATCAACTTTTTAGTTCACCAGTAAATTAGTGGACTAAAAGTTATATAATGTGTTAATTACGAATAAAATTGTAATTAATGTATAGAGGGGCTCTAATATATAATGAAAAACGTGTAAACGTGGTGTACGACCTGTTTCATTGATCATTTATACTTGAATTTAAAATATTAATACTCCAACACATGCAGTGACGTTTTATGACATCAGTTTTATGACATAATTCAAAGACAAAAATCGTACCTTATAGATTCTGAAACACTTCACTAAAAATACCGAAAAAATAACAGCTACGTTATCAGCTATCCGAATCAGCAAAAATCAAACGGTCAAAGAGAGTCGGCTAAGATGCTTCTGTTGGCGACGCGACGCGTGGTTTATTTATGCGAATTTTTCTACCCGAAGCCAATGCCGTCATCACGTGGTTTCAGTGCGGCATGGCATGGTATAGGTATGTTGCGCTTTATTTCAAATATTTGAAATAGGGTACTATTATTCAAAATATTTACTATATAACTGAATGGAATTTATTTCAGGATCTGTTCAAGATCGTGTATCTTCAACAGTACCAATTACATTAGAAGATTTGAAATATCGAGTTAGCAAGGTAATTAATTCTATATCACAAACATCTCACCAATATGACTAGAGAAAGTTTGGCGAGAGCAAGACGTTGTATAAATGTTGGTGATCAATATTTCGAAAAAATATATTTTTTTAGATAATGTTATATACCTAATTATTTACTTTTAATCATTTATAATATTCACATGTAATATTTTTATGACTTAAGAGTGGAGTGTTTGGTACTAAATTACTTTTAATAAAATGCTTTATTACTGTTATTTCACAGTACCCATTCAGGGGCTTCAGGGGCATTCAGCAAGTCAGAATGGAGTGGTTGATAAAAATATTAACATTACTTTAAACATTAAAAAGACTGGCGCGATTTCAAAGAAAACTAGTTATTCTGGAAAACGATTTCCCAATTGTCTCGTACTAATATAATACATATGACATAATATGACATATTATGTCACATGACATAATATCAAAATTGTATTTTTTCAATTGGCAAACGGCATACAACAATATTATTAACATTTTTAAATATGGACAATACGAGTATAATAATACAGTTGAGTATTCTGTCCATAAAGCAGTTCGTAGTCGCATTTTAGTCACTGCAAAATAATTTGTTTTACAAAGGTTGTTTAACTGTTCTAAATTTCAGTTAATTTTATACCTAGCTTTTATAAGATCTTAACAACATTAACAAAACTGTTATATTAGAGATTTTATATAACTGTTAATGCAACACCGGTATAAAACTTTCATAAAATAATTTATACAGATACTGTTATCAAGCAGTTTAATCGCAAACAAGTTTATAAAATATTTATAGAACAGTTTTTCATGCATTTTATAGTTTTGCTGCAGAAACGTTTTTATGAGCAACTTATGAAATAATTTTATCACAGAAAGCAAATTTAGCTCTATGAAAGCTTGTATCTAATATAATAATAATATAATATAATTGCATGTTAAACTCAACAATAAAACCATAAGAGACCGAAAAATCGCTTAAGGAAAACCGCTTAAAAAGAGAGAGACCGAAGAGACCTTAAGAGACCGAAAAAAATCGCTTAAAATTTGCTACTTGGGTTTCTCTCAAGCTGCTTGATCATAAAGATGATATCTGTCAAAAATGGCTTTATCCCAATCTATTTAAAAACAAATTACGTTGGCAACGTCACATCAAATGACGTCATGTCCCGCTAATCATAACCGAGACATACCTTTATGTTATTATCATCTTCCTTCGTTTATTTTTTGCTGATAATCCTGCCACTTCGCAGGACACGACACGTGCCCGGTTTCATTCAGCTCTTATAAATAACTTATTACGCAGCTGTCAGTTGGTGTTTATATACTCCTTTGCACTTCGCGAAAGGGCCCTCTACCAGTTTTATATCAGGTTAAGTCTGTCTACTTTCAACGAAATATAATTTAGGAGGCTGTGTTATTTCGTTTGGTCCGAGCTCCGGGCGTAGCGTAAGAGAAACATAAGACGATATTGCGGAAGGTCGTGCTCTTTTCTGGAATCCATATATAATGTTGTTCTGGAGCTGTTATTGATTTATTGCGAGCCAATCCCTCCAGATACGGAAATTGAAGTGAAGCTGGGCTGTCGGTATGAGATGTAGGTATTCTTCTTTACTTTAACCTAATCCTCCATGGATTGGTTCGAACGTATAAACCTATTAATATACAATGCAATGTATGATAATGAAGCTCTCTCTAGTTTCATCAGTAGTTTTTTGTCGATTTAATTTGTTTTTATAATTTCAGTACTGAGGATTGGAATTCTATTTGTTACAGTATAGAACTTTGTCATTTTCGTTCTTGTATTCATATTTACATATACGTGATTGGGGAGGAATCCCCAATATTTGAGTAATAGGTATCGGTGATTAAAACAAACAAAACAAGTTCAATACACATAATATGTAAATATGATTTTCATTTATTGGTATCGCAACGGGAGCGCTATCGTGCAGTTGTCTCATGTCGACGTCGCTATCATAAAAGAATAAGTGCCTAAGAGAAATGTATTCCAGGCAGTGTTCAAAGTTTTGAAAGGCAAGCTGGTCTTGATGTATAGAAAAAATTCTTGACACGATCAATCGTAGCCCTCTGTTAACTTTTCAATAAATATATTCATAGCACTTGAAGTATCGGACCCATGTTTATAGAACTTTTTAGTATTGAAAACACCTATAGGGAGCCTAGTTCGAGGATTCCACCGTCACGGGTCTTATATGATACGATGTGGGTGTTTATAATTCTAACACGTTGAATAAACAAACGTTGATTTATTGCAACTAAATCTCTGTTTTCAGCGGTGGACTGTAAGGTGAACCCTTCGAGAGACAATGGAGCGCGTGCGACGCTGACTGCGGCCGGGGGACCATATCTAGGTCCAGATCCATCCACGTTCAACCCCAAAACGGAGGACGCCACTGTCCCAGTTTAGAGAAGGGGATGCCAAGTGTCGAACTGCCACCACCACCCGGACCCCGCCATCAAAGGTAGGATGCTTTAAAAAATCGTATAAGTCAGGGGTGGCGATAATTATTTTTCAAGGGCGTGACTGGGATACACTGTATTTATCAAATAGTATTTCAATAACTCCCAGTGTTCGCCCCCTTAAGCGGCGCCTATGGCTAAATATAATTTTAGTGGAAGGTAAACTACTGAAGGTAATTTTAGTGGAAGGTACAGACTACTGTCTGTTTTTTTATTTAATAAAAGGGGTTCCGATTAATATACACTTTTGAGGTCGAAATTATAATATCAACATATTTCGTTTGTTATTTATTCTATTTATTTTATTCCTTAATAATTTTGTCAATGACCTTCTGCTAAAAAGTTGTTTCTTATTTTTTATTTATTTGTTTTTGGATTCCCAAGGCTCGCCCCCTTAAGCGGGCCTATGGCTAAATATGATTTAAGTGGAAGGTCTCGTGCTTTTTTTTTATTAATTTTTTTTTATTATTTTTTACCCCATTAATATAATTTTTGAGGTCGAAATTGTAATAGCAACGTATTTCGTTTGTTATTTATTTTATTAATAATTTTATCAATTACCTTCTGCTAGAGAGTTGTTTTTATTTTTTATTTATTTGTTTTTGTTTTTTTTTGTGCCAGCGCTGCAGCCCATTACCGGTGGGTAAGGTAACAAAGAATGCTTAGAAATTGTGCAAAATTGTACAGAATTATCTAGTCTTGTCGCTGTTTTTCGTAATCATTGTAGATTTTGTTTATTAACAAATCAATAACTTCATGTAGCGTAAATATATTTGTTTTGTTTATTTCATATTTTCCATAAATATTTGTTCTCTTTTATTGTATAAATAAGTTGCATTTATTACGTTAGACTTTTGAAAGTTGTGGTAACATGTTTATATATTGTATGTCCGGGGATGGTTTACAATAGGTGAAAGAGATAAAAAAATTTAAATTGTCGCGAAAATGTTATTATTAAATTATTAATAGTTTTTGCTTGCCCAAAAATTAGTAATGACGTCGACAAAATTCATATTTTTTATACGGGGTGGTCACAAATCTCAAAAAAATTTTAGTTTTCGGGAAAACGCTATTATTTATAAAAGTAATATCGACAAAAATTATGTTTATTATACGGGGTGGTTAAAAATTACAAAATCTTAAAATTCGGTAAGATTAAAGTTTGTACTTCTTGATCACCACGTATAAAAACTAATGAAAATTTTGCCACAATTATATTTTTATGCGGGGTGATCAAATATCACAAAGTTTACTCTTACCAAATTTTAAGATTTTGCAATTCTTAACCACCCTGTATATAAAACACAATATTTGACAAAGCCTTCACTATCTTTAGGCAAACAAAAACTTTTCTCACAGCTGATATGAGTTGATTAGCTGAGTCGAATGACAATTTTTTACCGTTTTATTTATAAACAAAAACCTGAAATTCTTTTTGATAGGACATTGAATATCTCACTTCTTAAGAGCCTGACAGGCTTATACAGGCGGCTTCTCTTACAAATGCCCCATTGAAAGAAATGGAGAATTGGGAAAGAGTCGATTTCGAACAGTTCTCTTCATCGCCTTGGGATTTTTTGGCATCTACACTTCTATGAGATACTCACAATCTTGTCGATAT
>CAXKVY010007517.1:7500-18242 GCA_964058915.1 Tetropium fuscum | reverse complement strand
ATATGGTTTAGTACTCATTTTAAATAAGTCAATGAAAAACTCATCATAAAAAAATCATCAGTAAAAGTGACACTTAACACTTATATACTTACAAACTGCAACTTAGTTTAATTCGCTTATACTAACGAAGTTTACCTAAATTTTGTTGTATTATTATGACATAGTAGGTATACTTTCAATTATGGTACTATTATCTAATAGTATTGTATTTTTCATGTACACCTACTGTAGGATGTAATCCAAAAGGTGAGCCCACACTTCATAAAATGGTCTTAAACTGACCTTGTAAGAATTCACATATTGCAATAAAAATTATCAGTTATTTGGAGCATCTTCATATCATAGTGGGGTATCAAGAGTATGCTCATATAAAAGCTAGCTGCCGAATTTTGAATCAGTGTAATTAAGAGGTCCGAGTTCAACGTTTACTTTCAACATGCAACAAGTAAGAATCTCCAGTTACATAATTTTCTGTGTGTTCTCAACTAATTTTTTATTCATCAAAGTAGGTCGTGCGTTAGTGCAAGCCACGAAGATAAACGTGAATCTTGAAGTAACTTGCTAATTGACTGCAGATGTGTATTATTATAAAAGCGATATAGTGCGATATAACATGAAATATTATACATATATTGGAAACAAATATCCACATGTACTACAATTGTTTATAAACGAGTACTATATTTCTTAACGAAAATATTTTATGCTAATTAGGTATGTTTAATCATATAATAAAATCATACTTTGTTTCAGATATTCATAGCAGTTACATTATTTGGTCTGGTAGCCTGTGGCCGCCTTGACAGTCAATACCTTCCATCAACTCAAGGAGGCGCATCCTCTCAATTCCCAGGAGCCTCCGATCAATATTCTGCACCATCCGGTCAATACGGAGCGCCAGGTACTGGTCCATACTCCGGACAGTCTGCACAAATAGGAAATGGCCAGTATTCTGCTAATTCACCCAATCAAGTACCAATAATTCGCTTAGACAACAATCCAAATGCTGGAGACGGCTCTTACAGCTATGCATATGAAACTGCTGATGGAATATCTGCTCAAGAAGAAGGTGTATTGAGAGACGAAGCCCAAATTGCACAAGGTGGCTACAGCTATACCTCACCTGAAGGTGAACAAATTTCTGTGCAATATGTCGCCGACTCCAATGGATTCCAACCACAAGGATCACACCTTCCAACTCCTCCACCAATCCCAGAAGCTATCCTTAAATCCATCGAATTAAACAAAGCCGCTTTAGCTCGTGGTGAATACCAAGAAGGACAGTACAACGAACAACCTCAACAAGGATATGGCACTCCTGCAGAACAGTATGGTGCACCAGCAGCTCCCACACAACAGTATCGTGCACCAGAAACTCCTACTCAACAGTATGGTGCCCCAGCTACTTCCCAAAACAGAGCACATGCTTCTCAATACGGTGCACCAGCAGTTTCTCAATACAAAGCACCAGCTACTTCTCAATATAGAGCACCAGCTACCTCTCAATATAGAGCACCAGCTACTTCTCAATATAGAGCACCAGTTTCGAACCAATATAATGCTCCAGCCGTACCACAATTTAGAGCACCTGCTTCGCCGCAAGGTGGACAAGGCGGATACAGATACTGAGTCTATATAATAGTTTTTATGCCAGCTGTAAATACATTTTATTTATAAATCCATATATTTGTATTTTCATTTGTAAGAAAATATTCGTATATTAAATTCGTATATAAAATTCTCGCATATTAAATATACATAACAGAGATAAAAAAACATCGAAACAGCACGATAGACGTACGTACATTTCTGAGCTTGCCGAACAAGTGTGGTGCCTGGTGCTGAAAGGGCACGTTTAGTGATTTCTGAGACAATAATTTTCTGGGTTGTATATCACACAGAGATTTGCAGCACTGTGTCGCTAAATTAGAAGCACACTATAATTCATGGAGAAATTTACAAAAATATTCTATAAGAAAGAGCGAAACAAGTGAAAAAAGAAAATTATTTTAAAGACAAGCTCGAGGATTTATTTGACATTGCTCACGCCAATGCTATCAACATGATAAAACTAGATGAAGACAAAATATTTTGAATCTCACAAAGGCAAAAAGGGAGAATAGGAGTTGTAGATATAACGACAGAGAAAGAGAAGAAGAAATTAAAACGTTTAAATACAGACTACGAACGACATAGAAAAGCAAAAGAAGAGAATTAATTCATGTAAAAAAAATAATATGGACGAGAAAGAACCATTGTCAGGTTCTCTTGAAAATGAAGATATATCTGAAGAGGAAGATGAAATAGAGATACCTATTTCATCTTTCACCGACATGGATCAACCTGGCTTGTCAAAACCATCAAAACGTGGAAAAAATACTTTTATTAATAACAAATTAGTTGCTGCTCTTGATAGATGCAAACTAAGCGACAGAGACTCTGTACATATTTTGATTGCAACCGTGGAATCTTTGGGGCATAATATTGATGATCTTGTGATAAACCGATCCTCAATTCGGCGGTGTCGTCAAAAACTAGGTGCAAATCGTACTTCCATATTAAAAACTGAATTAACCGGGAACCAAAAAGTTGATCGCCTTAATCCAGTAATTCTAACTTTCAACGGTAAAGAGCAACTTTTGCGAGTGCAAAACTTCTGGGGATGAAAATGGCAACAGCTATTTGCAACTTGTTTGGGGAAAATTAGATTTTAGAGTCAGTCGAGGCTCTGTGTTGTGATACCACTGCTTCAAATACTGGAGATAGTGCTTGTGTTTTTTTAGAAGAGAAGTTAGATAAAAGCCTATTATACGTACCTTGCAGACACTACATTTATGAATTAATTTTAAAATCTGCCTTTGAAGTGTGCATTGCTACAACTTCTCGACCTGATGTAGGTTTATTTAAACGGTTTCAACAGACCTAGGCTGACATAAACACTACTAAGTATGTAACTGAAATAGAAAATTAATATATGTCTGGCATTCAAAATTGTAGTGCGGTTGTAGTAAGTTCTTCAGTTTGCATTAGAACAGTTGCAACTACAGCACACAAGGGAAGACTATAGAGAGCATTTAGAGTTAGTTATTATATTTTTAGGAGGCCAGCAGTCAAGAGGAGTTGATTTTCGGTTCCCGAGCGCCTTCCATCACCCTAGATGGATGACTAAGACGATTTATTGTCTTCAAATTTTTATGTTCAGAAACGCATTTAAATTGACAAGACTAGAATTAAAAGTACAAAGGGAAATTTGTAATTTTATTATTCGCTCTACATAAAGGCATAGTACGAGTACAACGTCCCTTGCTTCTAAAGCTCCATATCAAGATTTAAATTTTTTATGTTATCTTCATGCTTAATGAGAAGTAAATGAACAAATTTCACAAGCTACCACAAAGAAATTGTGTGTCAATTATCTTACTGAATGGCATCTTACTGCAGAAGCTGTAGCTTTAGCATCTTCGACGATTCCATTTCTTACGATGCAAAACTAAAAATGGTTAATGCATTTAAAGAAAGGGAACCTGAAAGTTGTCACTAAACGTGTAAACTTAATGAAATAGAGCAATATACAACTAAAGAACTGCACCACTTTGTATCAAAAAATACCTCCAAATTTTTCGACCGATTTGATATATCATATGAATTTCTTGACGATAATCCCCTAACATGGTCTTCACGGGACGATTTCGAACATGTATTGTTACTTGTTCGCATCCTCAGGGTAGTAAATAATACTGCAGAAAGGGGTATCAAACTAATGGGGGAATACAATTTACTTATTGCAAAAAATTAAATGCAAAGGCAATATTTATTGCAAGTTGTAAAAGACTATCGCAACCAATTCACATCATGCTCTAAACAAGTGTTGTCCAAAAATATTATTAAGTTGTTTGTTAATTTCTGTCTATATTTTTTTCATTCAAATCAATTTCACATTCATATGTAGAGTTTTACTTAAAAAATGCATCATAAAATAATACGAAAAATTTTGTATGATGTGATCAATCAAATATATTGATGAATAATCAATATATTTGAATCTTTCTCTATGTCTTAAATTACTACAAACCCAAGATTTTTTTTCGCATAATAAATACGAATAGCAAAGAACTTAAAAGCTGAAAATATATTCCTGGGTGAAAATTGAATTTTTTTTTCGAATATTCGTAATAATAATTTATACATAAGATCCAACAAATGATTTTAGTTTTGATTAAGCCTGCAAATTCTGTATCACTTCCTCTTTAAATGCTTCAGAACTCTATTGTATATACAATTCAATATTTTCTAGCATATAGCTGGGAAAAGTTGCTGTTTTAATAGATTCTACAAGATTGTAGTTTTAATAGATTAAAGTTTAACATCTTCTGGATAAATGTATGCCTAATCGTTTTTATATATAATATGTTCAAATAGAACACATATAAAGTAGAGCAGGTTTGTGTTTTCTATGGATTAAAGTTCCGTCAATACTAATGCTACATAAAGTGT
This sequence comes from Tetropium fuscum, assembly GCA_964058915.1. Classification (NCBI taxonomy): domain Eukaryota; kingdom Metazoa; phylum Arthropoda; class Insecta; order Coleoptera; family Cerambycidae; genus Tetropium; species Tetropium fuscum. Next base: position 13,748 of record CAXKVY010007517.1, on the reverse strand, counting down.
CACTGAACATGGTCAAGTATTAATATTATAAATTCTAGTATAAATGATCAATAAAACAAATCGTACATCACTCTAAAGATCCCCAATGAAGGTGAGAGAACTTGCTTAGTGATTCGTTTCCGTATATATGTCCAGATATAAAACTGTTAAGTGTGTGGTTTAATTATTCACCAATGTATTTGATTATTTTTGTATGTCATGAATTGCTACAAAGACCTCATTTATATTCAATATAATTTTCATGAAATGCAAAATACAAATGAAAAGAGAAATAAACGAATTTATAAATAAAATATATTTACAGCTGGTATAAAAATCATTACATAGGCTCAGTATCTATATCCACCTTGTCCACCTTGCTGCGAAGCAGGTGCTCTGTATTGTGGTGCAGCTGGTGAATTATATTGGTGCAAAACTGGTTCTCTGTATTGAGAAACAGCTGGTGCCCTATATTGAGAAGTTGCTGGTGTTTTGTATTGAGAAGCAGCTGGTGCACCGTATTGAGAAGCAGGTGCTCTATTTTGGGGAGTAGCTGGGACACCATACTGTTGAGTAGGAGTAGCTGGTGCACCATACTGTTGTGTGGGAGCGCCATATATTTGTTGAGGTTGTTCGTTGTACTGTCCTTCTTGGTATTCACCACGAGCTAAAGCGGCTTTGTTTAATTCGATGGATTTAAGGATAGCTTCTGGGATTGGTGGGGGAGTTGGAAGGTGAGATCCTTGTGGTTGGAATCCGTTGGAGTCGGCGACATATTGCACAGAAATTTGTTCACCTTCAGGGGAAGTGTAGCTGTAGCCACCTTGGGCAACTTGGGCATCGTCTCTCAATACACCTTCTTCTTGAGCCGATATTCCATCAGCAGTTTCATATGCAAAGCTGTAAGAGCCGTCTCCAGCATTTGGATTGTTGTCTAACCGAATTATTGGTACTTGATTGGCTGTATTAGCAGAATACTGACTATTTGCTGTTTGTACTGATTGTCCGGAGTATGGACCAGCAACTGGTGCTCCGTATTGATCGGATGGTGCAGAATATTGGCCGGCAGCTCCGGGCAATTGACCAGATGCACCTCCGGATGAGCCTCCTTGATTTGGTGGAAGGTATTGACTGTCAAGGCGACCACAGGCTACCAGACCAAATAATGTAACTGCTATGAATATCTGAAACAAAGTATGCATTTATTATATGATTAAACATAATTAACACACAATATTTTTGTTAATAAATATAGTAGGTAGGTACTCGTCTACATATAATTGCAGTTAGAAATGGATATTTGTATCAAATATATGTATAATATTTCATGAGTTATATCTCAGTACATCGCTTTTATGATACAATAATACACATCAGCGCTTAATTAGCAAGTTACTTCAAAATTCAAGTTTATCGTCTTGACTTGCACTAACGCACGACCTACTTTGATCAATAAAAAATTACGAGAACCCATAGAAAATTACGTAACTGGAGATTCTTACTTGTTGCATATTGAAAGTGAACGTTGAACTTGGACTTCTTAATTGCACTGTTTTAAAATTCGGCAGTCCGCTTTTATATGAAGTCTTGATACCCCACTATGATTTGAAGATGCTCCAAATAAAAGATAATTTTTATGTGAATTCTTTCAAGGTAAATTCGGGACCATTTTGTAAAGTATGGGCTCACGTTTTGGATTGTATTCTACAGTATGTGTAGATGAAAAACATACTGCTATTAGATAACTAAGTTGCACTTTGTAAGTATCATAAGTGACGAATGCCACTATTACTGATGGGTAATACTTGGGAATATGTGACAAACAGTGACCTATATACGTCTCTTACGGTTATGAGATGTACGTGGTTTACGATAATAATATGTTCTAGAATTCTAATATGTTCTATAATATGTTTTAGAATTTTAGAAAAAAAAAATAGAAAATATCATGCACAAAATTTATTGCACTACAACTAGGATAATCAATTTGAACAATATATTTGAGCTTTAAACGTGATTGATGAAGTATAACTTGCTAATTGAGTGCTGCTGGGTATTATCATAAAAGCGGTGTACCACGATAGAACTCTTAAAATATTATACATACATTTGAAACAAATGTCGCCACATTTCTAATTACAAATTTGTACTGACATTCTTGACAAAAATATTTTATATTGATTATTTTGATCAATATAAAATTCAATCAATATAAAAATGCATATTTTAAATCATATAATAAATGCATATTTTATTTCAGATACTCATAGCAATAATTACATTCATTGGTTTGGCAGCCTGTGGTCGCATCAATAAATAGTCAATACTTTCCACCAAATCAAATAGGCCCCTTCTGAGGCGCAACTGACCAATTCTCGGAGCTGCCGGCTAATATTATGCTCCATCTAGTCAATCCGGAGCAACAGGTGGTCAGTACTCTGCTACCTCAGCCAACCAAGTACCAATAATTCGCTTAGACAATAATCAGAATGCTGGAGACGGCTCTTACAGCTATGCATCTGAAACTTCTGATGAAATATCTGCTTAAGAAGGAGGTGTATTGAGAGGCCACAAACTTCTCAAACAAATTTCTGGCCAATATGTCGTCGACTCCAACAACTAGGCTCTCCCCTTGCAACTCCACCACCAATTCCTGAAGTTATTCTTAATTCCATCGAATTAAATAAACGCTTTAGCTCGTGGTGAATACCAAGAAGGACACAACTCCTTCACAACAGTATGGTGTACTAGCTGCTTCCCAAAATAGAATACCAGTCAATATGATGCACCAGCAGCTTCTCAATACAAAGCACCAATATCGAACCAATGCAATGCACCCATCGCCCCAAATTTCAGAGCACCAGGAAGTTCCCAGCTCAGAGCATCAACTTCGACGCAAGGTGAATACGGATACTAAGTATGTAATGGTTTTTATGCCAATCATAAAATATATTTTATTTATAAACGACCCCACGGCAAATAGGTACACCTAAAACGGTTTCGGTGCAATTCCCTAAAATGTTTGTGGATTGCAGATCTAGTCCTACTAATTAAATTGCCCTCCAAATGGTCATCCAAAGTTTTAGATCTTACATTGTTGCAGCCTTACATTAATTTCTAAAAGATCTTTTATAGGTGGAATCAAGAATAATAAAAAAAAATTATAATGTTGTATAAACTTTTATTAAAAATTGCTTTAATACCCATTTTTCAAATACTTTTGAAAATTATTTTTAGTTAAATTTTTTAAATATTTTTTTTCTTATGCACCCTATTGGTTCTGTAGGTGGCTTAAAATTTAAATTATCTGCATACAACTTAACAGCTTAAAAACAAGTGAATTGCAAAGCGTTTTCCTAGTGTCGTTATCTTGTAGGTATCTGTATAGTAATTTGAAATTCGTATAGTAATTTGAAATTTTTCTTTAACGTTTCCCTTATTGAGTTTGTTGTGTGAAGAAATCGTAATTTTAATACATTTACCTAAATTGCAGGTCATCTATTAGTTTTAATTTATTTTCATTGTTCAATATTTGTCGTTTCTTTACGATCGTCTCTTTGTTGTCTATTCCCACTTAAATATTTTTTGTTTTGTTAGAGTCAATCTGTACACAGGGATTTATAAAATTAATGCAGGTAACTTTTCCCGGACTTTCCCCTTAACTTTTCGCAGGAAATTTTTTACCTCCATGAATATCTTTGAGAAGTACTTTTTTTTTAAGTTTGATATAGTTTTAAATGTTTCTTCTCCATTTTTGAAAATATCATAATTATTTCTTCTTATCAGCACGAATTTTATCAAATGTTCAAACCCTTGTAGTCTAGAAGGCCTCATGACTTCATTTTAAAAAGCTTTATGGCAAATTAAACACAGATAATGCTTGGTTCGTAGGAAAGTTTACGCACTTTCCTACGATCCATATTTCAAATATTCAATACTGTATTGCTGGAATTTCTTCTTACAAGGCATCAAATGCCAATGGCTCAAGATCTCTGTAAGAGCTACAAATCCTCAAATTTTCAGGTACTTTTATGGCAAAAATCGCAAGAATACATTATTTGCATTTTTTGCTGCATAACTTGGCGAAAAATATAGCAACAATGTATATATGTAATGTATGTAATAAAATATAACAACAATGTTGCTATAATTTAGTTTACATAGATTGATAGGAAATTCAATAATGAATAGATTATATATTTTTGCAATTAGACTACAAAAAAGTTATACGCGAAAGTATAATAATATAATAGTTGTTTTTTGGTATTTGTTTAACCCTTTGATTTCTAATGGTTCCATAGTACTTATAATAAGCCAATTTGATCCTTATTTAATGTTTGTACGAATAAAAATAAATAACATAATTTTTTATATTGGAATAAAAAATATGGAAAAAATACATTTTCGTACCTAAAATTTAGAGAGTTGCTTTGAAATTGATTGTACCTTATGGCGGCTTAGATGGTGAGATAGATTTATTTTTCTTCGTAAATATTTTACGCTAGTTTCTCCTTCAAATTAGGTAGGTATAAATCTAATAAGCCATTATGATTAAATTTTTGTGAAATTAGAGTTGTTTGAGGGTGACTTAAGGGCAAACATAAATAAGGGTGCCATAAATTAGCATATGCAAGAAATAGTAATAAATATAACTATTATTTTTTTGCAATAAATTCCTCGTAAACAACAGTAACTGTCTAAACAAAGTAACCTAATTACAATATATCCCAATATATCTGTATGAAAAATTTAAAGTTCATAAGTGTTATGTACTTAAAGTGTATATTATCAGATATACGGATATATTTCAGAGTATATCGTCTGAAATATATCCGTACTTGAATCTAAATTACACATTAAAGACGACCTTGCATTTCCCTTGCAAGTCTGCAAGAAAGGGATTACTTATTTGGATCATCTTTAATGAAAGTGGGGTAAAACACTCATTATATATAAGTCGAATGCCGAATTTTAATACAGTACTTCTCAACGGTTCAAGTTCAACGTTCTCTTTCAATATGAAACAAGTAAGAATATCGAGTTATGTAATGAACCACGTTGAAGTTTTTTAAATTTATTTTCCTTCATTAAAGTAGAACATACACATAATTAACTAAGATGAGGAGCATGGTCGATTAAATTCCATTTAAATTGAGAGCTGATGTGTGTTATGTGTACAAATATTAATTAATAAATGTAAAATTTTTTGGTCAAAACTTTGCAAATATTTATTTATTTTCTAAAAAAATGAAGTGCTGTGATATAACTACATGTTTTGTTATAGATTATCGTTGCTGTAGCTTTCTTTAGTCTGGCCGCTTGTGGTCGTCTTGACAGCCAATACCTTCCCCCAAACCAAGGAGGCTCCGTTGCAGGTGCATCATCTCAATTCCCTGGTGCTGCTAACCAATATTCTACTCCTAGCCAATACTCTGGCTCATCAGGTCAATACTCCGCCCCAGGTGCTGCTGGGCAATACTCTGCACCCTCTAGTACAGGTGGCCAATACTCTGGACCTGCAGTCAATCAAGTACCGATTCTTCGTTTAGACAACAATCCAAATGCTGGAGATGGTTCTTACAGCTACGCATACGAAACTGGAAATGGAATATCTGCTCAGGAAGAAGGTACTTTGAGAAACGAGGCTGAAGTTGCTCATGGTGGTTACAGCTACACCTCACCCGAAGGTGAACAAATTTCTGTTCAATATGTCGCAGACGAAAATGGTTTCCAACCACAAGGATCTCATCTCCCAACTCCTCCACCAATTCCAGAGGCTATTCTTAAATCCATTGAGTTGAACAAAGCTGCACTAGCTCGTGGTGAATATCAAGAAGGCCAGTACAACCAACAATCCCAACAAAGTTATGGTGCCCCCGCACAACAGTATGGTGCGCCGGCTGTTCCTGCACAACAGTACGGATCACCAGTTGCTCCTCAATATAGAGCCCCTATCACGTCTCAGTACAATTCTCCAGCAGCTTCTCAATACAGGACACCAGCTGCGAATCAATATATTGCTCCTCAGTTCAGGGCATCAGGAGGTTCTCAGCAGCAGTTCAGAGCACCAGTATCGACGCAAGGTGGACAAGGCGGATACAGATATTAAGTTCATGTAATTTCTTGTAGCACTATTTTATTGTACCAATGATTATATTTTATATATAAAATTTTTTTTTTTTCATTTATTGAGTATTTTTAACTACTCGCATTAACTACTACTAGTATTTTTAACTATTTTATCTCTTTGATATTATTTAAAATAGCAA
>CAXKVY010007517.1:0-5000 GCA_964058915.1 Tetropium fuscum | reverse complement strand
TTGCGTCGATACTGGTGCTCTGAACTGCTGTTGAGAACCTACTGATGCCCTGAACTGAGGAGCATTATATTGATTCACAGCTGGTGTCCTGTATTGAGAAACTGCTGGAGAATTGTACTGAGACGTAATAGGGGCTCTATATTGAGGAGCAACTGGTGATCCGTACTGTTGTGCAGGAACCGCCGGTGCACCATACTGATGTGCGGGGGCGGGGGCACCATAACTTTGTTGGGATTGTTGGTTGTACTGGCCTTCTTGATATTCACCATGAGCTAATTCAGCTTTGTTCAACTCAATGGATTTAAGAATAGCCTCTGGAATTGGTGGAGGAGTTGGGAGATGAGATCCTTGTGGTTGGAAACCATTTTCGTCTGCGACATATTGAACAGAAATTTTTTCACCTTCGGGTGAGGTGTAGCTGTAACCACCATGAGCAACTTCTGCCTCGTTTCTTAAAGTACCTTCTTCCTGAGCAGATATTCCACTTCCAGTTTCGTACGCGTAGCTGTAAGAACCATCTCCAGCATTTGGATTGTTGTCAAAACGAAGAATTGGTACTTGATTGACTGCAGGTCCAGAGTATTGGCCATCTGTACTAGAGGGTGCAGAGTATTGCCCAACAGCACCAGGGGCGGCGTATTGACCTGATGGCACAGAGTATTGGCCACCTGTACCAGATGCTGCAGAATATTGACCAGTAGAACCTGGGGCGGCGTATTGCCCTGATGAGGCAGAGTGTTGGCTAGGGGCAGAATATTGGTTAGCAGCAGCAGGGAATTGAGATGATGCACCTGCAACGGAGCCTCCTTGGTTTGGGGGAAGGTATTGGCTATCAAGACGGCCACAAGCAGCCAGACTAAAGAAAGCTATAGCAACGATAATCTATAACAAAACATGTAGTTATATACCAGCACTTTATTTCTTAGAAAATAAATATATAAATTAAAAAATATTTATATATATTAAAATATATATAAAATAGATTTGAATACAGTTTTGACCAAAAAAATGTTATATTTAATAATGATTATTTATACACATAATAATACACATCAGCTCTCAATTTATAAAATAAACTTAATCGATCATGCTCCTCATCTTAGTTAATTACTTGTAATATATACTTTAATGACGGAAAATAAATTTTAAAAAATCAACGTGGATCATTATATAACTTGATATTCTTACTTGTTTCATATTGAAAGAGAACGTTGAACTTGAACCGTTGAGATACACTGTATTAAAATTTGGCAGCTGACTTATATATAATGATTGTTTTACCCCACTTCCATTGAAGAAGATCCAAATAAATAATCCCTTTCTTGCAAAGGAAATGCAAGGACGTCTTTAATGTATAATATTTAGTATATCGTCTTATAATATACGGTTTATGTAGATATTAGACACTAAATTTTGCATATATTGCAGTTAGATTCCTATGTTTAAATACATTTATTGTTGTTCTATGACGAATTTATTGAGAAAAAAATATATTAATTAGTATTTCTTACAATTGTTTATGCATCCTTTTTTGTTTTTGTCCTTAACCAACATTAATTTCACAAAGATTCATAGTACTAACGATGACGATGAGAACGAGATTGACTATGACGAGTTTCCACGACGAGTTTCCACGAACACCAAAACAGTTCACCCGACGCGCGCTTCGCCAACCAAATTGACATCATCCGTAAATGATTAAAATTGTCACGGTTCAATGAACTGTTGTCAAATAACGCGTAGAGCGAACTATACGGGATAGGTAACAGGTAGGCATGCGCAGTGCTCGAATTTGAACGTGCGGGTGGAAATTTTAACGGGCGTACGCTATCTTCCGTTGTATCATGGTACCTAAGAAATCAACGTTAGGTTTACCGAATGACCTCGAAATATTACCGAATAGTTCCGACATGCCTATAGCTGCTTAAAAACTTCGTCAAGAAGACAAAAAAATCACAAAAACTAAAGCAATAAATTTCTTGGACTAAATTTCATGGATAAATAAATAAATTATAGACTATGGATATGGATGAAACTAAAACATAGGACAAATGTCAAAATCAACGTCATATTTTTATTTTTTGTAGGGTTAATGAACGCAATCACTCTAATTATTTTTTCCTCACCGGTTTGTTACGTACACTCTTCGGTAACGTGCGTAACTTCGTTTACGTATTACGTTGTACTTCAACACTCTATCCCTAACTGAACGCTCATTTGCGCCTTGTTTGTTGTGTCTCAGTTAGTTCAGTGTTGATGTTTTGTGGTATGTGCGTTGTTTTGTGTCGGTTATTTTGAGTTTCGACATTTGTGTAATAAGCTCTCATGGCGTATCGAGGCCCTGTCGGAAACATGCTCTTGTTCCTGCTCCTTTAATTATAATCAGTTGCAACAAGATCTTGTAGACGAATCGGAGCTTATTCCTCAAGAGTATATTCGCCACTTGATAATCATGCCAAGAGAATAATACGTGCATTAATTATAATAGTCCAATATCTTAGAATATAATTTTGATATTTCCTGAAGTGATTCCTGACAACATTTCTTGAAGTTGTTAGGCAACAAGAAATAACTATTCAGAAATATTCACTTCCGAACTGGAAGAAATAGTAAAATACCTAGTACAGTTTCCAGCAATGACTGAAAAGCACGTGACCATAAGATATAGGCAAAATAATACATTGTTGGTATCCGGAAAGAATAGAAGTCCTCACGGGCATCTAATAATAGTTAACCTAACATTCTCATTCTGATTTTGGTAGCTACTTACCACAACAATAACAGATGTAAATGAGTATGTCTAAAAAATTTATGTGGTAGGTATGTATCCAAATTCCAAATTATAACAGATAAAAAAACAATTCAAAACGAAAAAATATCGTAATTAAGCAGTTTCTAATGCACCGGTACATCTATGATTGTATAAAAGACACTAGGATTTACTTTGTGTACTTGGTGTCATCAGCAAAGTTGATTTCTGATCTATGATTTCTGGCATGGATCCAAGTTTTAGGGACCCCATGTCGCAAGAAAATTTAATAGAAACTGATTTACCACACTAAAACCCTATATCTTCATCTTTATTTTTCATCAATACTCTAAGGATGGCCATGCAGTGCCTACAAGTCTGTACGATATGGATATAAGAGATATACGATATGGATTATATATTTATGGATCATCACTAGTGTAAGTGCCGCAAACCATATTAGTTTTAAAAAAATCTTGAAGTCCCATATTAAAACACAGCTTCTCAATGGTTCAAGTTCAACGTTCACTTTCAATACGAGGCAAGTAAGAATCTCAAGTTATATAATAAATAATCTACGTTGGTGTTCTTAAATTATATTTCATTTATTAAAGTAGGTCATGCATATAATTAACACAGACGAAGAACATGAGTCATTAAGCTTATTTTGCAAATTATTAAGTTGAAAAAAAGCCCGAATATATTGCTATTTTTATCAACATTTTCCAATCAATCAGTATTTTGTGCAGTGATGTAAATACATGTTTATTAGGGTGTTTTTATTTCTTCGGTCCCTTTGGCTAATGCTTTAACATTGGACCTAAAAAATGTTCTCCCAAAATTTCTGCTTCCTAGATCAAACCTGTGAATGGCGCAAACCGAGTTTGTTTCCCATTTAATTAACATGGGAAAACAACATTTTTACTCAAACATGATTGCTAGATTTTTTTTAATATAATTTCTGGTGGCATAGAGAATTAAATTTCCTACAAGAACGGTCCTTAGTACTAAATCCGTGAATTCATTATTTTCAAGGATACGCTCGTTTAAACATTGTCTTAAAAATCGGATTTCATTCTATTAATTTTAGGGAAAGTTATATCTAAAATTTTTTGGACTGTCCGATTGATATTATTTGAAACTAATTTATGATGTTGATATTTAAATTGTGTGCTTCGGAAAGTATAAGGTGACTGATGAAAAAAAGGGGAGAGTAGGAGACAAAAACTTTATTTAATTGTTATGATATTTAGTTACTTCACCTAAATACATCGATTTTCTGTAATGTTTTGAAACTCTTCTGACTTTTCTAGTTTCTCTTTTGTTCGTTCATTCGCTTCGCTTGAAATTCTCTGAATTTATACTCGAGACATTTATACTGCTATCAATTTTTTTTTAATTTCTACCAGCTATTTATGTTTGAGTAAAAACGTCGAAATATTTTTGTTGTTGGAAAAGCGGTATTAGTGACCTAAACGCAAAAATCTGAGAAATTAAACTTTGCAACTAAGGTTTATCCATCTGTAACTTTTTACTATTTATGCTGTCGTAACAAATAAAAAAGCGAAATGTGTGTTTTTACAAAAAAGTATTGTGTATTGCATATAGAAAAATGCACTGTTTACGAGTTATTTACAAAAAAAAACCAAAAATTCTAAGAAGGCGGCTAAGATTTTTCACGGTTCCCGGAATGGGAGTCTTTGGGATTAATAGTATGTTAATAAGGACGGTATGACTTTCCTATAAAAAAAATGTAGCTTGTTAAAAATTATTTCCTTGCATTTGTCTAGTGGTCCTGGACTAAATTGTAGCATTAACTCTCATTCGTCTGTCAGATATCCTTGACAGCCAGAACCTTCCGCCGAGTCAATGTGACCTGGTGCCGGTTGTACTCTTATTGTATCTCATCTCTATATACTCTAAACTTTATAAGATCTTCGATTCTATTTAATATCCCTGGAAATCATATTTTGTGAAATGCCTAGGTATATAACATATCTTCATAGCATAAGGATAATAATTTGCGGTCACTTTTACTGCACGATCTTTAGGCGATATTCCAAAAAAAGAACACTGGAGCTCTTATATCTCCGAACAGCAAGCAGTAAAGCATTGGAACTTGAAACGGCAGAGCTGTCAGCGATTACCGGGTAATTTTACATTTGTAATAATTTAGGTAACTGTGTGATTGACCTAGCTCTGCTGTTCCTTGGCTGACCTTCAGATTATTATTAATGATCTAGCAGTTATT
>CAXKVY010007516.1:15000-22591 GCA_964058915.1 Tetropium fuscum | reverse complement strand
ATCCTTAAATCCATCGAATTAAACAAAGCCGCTTTAGCTCGTGGTGAATACCAAGAAGGACAGTACAACGAACAACCTCAACAAGGATATGGCACTCCTGCAGAACAGTATGGTGCACCAGCAGCTCCCACACAACAGTATCGTGCACCAGAAACTCCTACTCAACAGTATGGTGCCCCAGCTACTTCCCAAAACAGAGCACATGCTTCTCAATACGGTGCACCAGCAGTTTCTCAATACAAAGCACCAGCTACTTCTCAATATAGAGCACCAGCTACCTCTCAATATAGAGCACCAGCTACTTCTCAATATAGAGCACCAGTTTCGAACCAATATAATGCTCCAGCCGTACCACAATTTAGAGCACCTGCTTCGCCGCAAGGTGGACAAGGCGGATACAGATACTGAGTCTATATAATAGTTTTTATGCCAGCTGTAAATACATTTTATTTATAAATCCATATATTTGTATTTTCATTTGTAAGAAAATATTCGTATATTAAATTCGTATATAAAATTCTCGCATATTAAATATACATAACAGAGATAAAAAAACATCGAAACAGCACGATAGACGTACGTACATTTCTGAGCTTGCCGAACAAGTGTGGTGCCTGGTGCTGAAAGGGCACGTTTAGTGATTTCTGAGACAATAATTTTCTGGGTTGTATATCACACAGAGATTTGCAGCACTGTGTCGCTAAATTAGAAGCACACTATAATTCATGGAGAAATTTACAAAAATATTCTATAAGAAAGAGCGAAACAAGTGAAAAAAGAAAATTATTTTAAAGACAAGCTCGAGGATTTATTTGACATTGCTCACGCCAATGCTATCAACATGATAAAACTAGATGAAGACAAAATATTTTGAATCTCACAAAGGCAAAAAGGGAGAATAGGAGTTGTAGATATAACGACAGAGAAAGAGAAGAAGAAATTAAAACGTTTAAATACAGACTACGAACGACATAGAAAAGCAAAAGAAGAGAATTAATTCATGTAAAAAAAATAATATGGACGAGAAAGAACCATTGTCAGGTTCTCTTGAAAATGAAGATATATCTGAAGAGGAAGATGAAATAGAGATACCTATTTCATCTTTCACCGACATGGATCAACCTGGCTTGTCAAAACCATCAAAACGTGGAAAAAATACTTTTATTAATAACAAATTAGTTGCTGCTCTTGATAGATGCAAACTAAGCGACAGAGACTCTGTACATATTTTGATTGCAACCGTGGAATCTTTGGGGCATAATATTGATGATCTTGTGATAAACCGATCCTCAATTCGGCGGTGTCGTCAAAAACTAGGTGCAAATCGTACTTCCATATTAAAAACTGAATTAACCGGGAACCAAAAAGTTGATCGCCTTAATCCAGTAATTCTAACTTTCAACGGTAAAGAGCAACTTTTGCGAGTGCAAAACTTCTGGGGATGAAAATGGCAACAGCTATTTGCAACTTGTTTGGGGAAAATTAGATTTTAGAGTCAGTCGAGGCTCTGTGTTGTGATACCACTGCTTCAAATACTGGAGATAGTGCTTGTGTTTTTTTAGAAGAGAAGTTAGATAAAAGCCTATTATACGTACCTTGCAGACACTACATTTATGAATTAATTTTAAAATCTGCCTTTGAAGTGTGCATTGCTACAACTTCTCGACCTGATGTAGGTTTATTTAAACGGTTTCAACAGACCTAGGCTGACATAAACACTACTAAGTATGTAACTGAAATAGAAAATTAATATATGTCTGGCATTCAAAATTGTAGTGCGGTTGTAGTAAGTTCTTCAGTTTGCATTAGAACAGTTGCAACTACAGCACACAAGGGAAGACTATAGAGAGCATTTAGAGTTAGTTATTATATTTTTAGGAGGCCAGCAGTCAAGAGGAGTTGATTTTCGGTTCCCGAGCGCCTTCCATCACCCTAGATGGATGACTAAGACGATTTATTGTCTTCAAATTTTTATGTTCAGAAACGCATTTAAATTGACAAGACTAGAATTAAAAGTACAAAGGGAAATTTGTAATTTTATTATTCGCTCTACATAAAGGCATAGTACGAGTACAACGTCCCTTGCTTCTAAAGCTCCATATCAAGATTTAAATTTTTTATGTTATCTTCATGCTTAATGAGAAGTAAATGAACAAATTTCACAAGCTACCACAAAGAAATTGTGTGTCAATTATCTTACTGAATGGCATCTTACTGCAGAAGCTGTAGCTTTAGCATCTTCGACGATTCCATTTCTTACGATGCAAAACTAAAAATGGTTAATGCATTTAAAGAAAGGGAACCTGAAAGTTGTCACTAAACGTGTAAACTTAATGAAATAGAGCAATATACAACTAAAGAACTGCACCACTTTGTATCAAAAAATACCTCCAAATTTTTCGACCGATTTGATATATCATATGAATTTCTTGACGATAATCCCCTAACATGGTCTTCACGGGACGATTTCGAACATGTATTGTTACTTGTTCGCATCCTCAGGGTAGTAAATAATACTGCAGAAAGGGGTATCAAACTAATGGGGGAATACAATTTACTTATTGCAAAAAATTAAATGCAAAGGCAATATTTATTGCAAGTTGTAAAAGACTATCGCAACCAATTCACATCATGCTCTAAACAAGTGTTGTCCAAAAATATTATTAAGTTGTTTGTTAATTTCTGTCTATATTTTTTTCATTCAAATCAATTTCACATTCATATGTAGAGTTTTACTTAAAAAATGCATCATAAAATAATACGAAAAATTTTGTATGATGTGATCAATCAAATATATTGATGAATAATCAATATATTTGAATCTTTCTCTATGTCTTAAATTACTACAAACCCAAGATTTTTTTTCGCATAATAAATACGAATAGCAAAGAACTTAAAAGCTGAAAATATATTCCTGGGTGAAAATTGAATTTTTTTTTCGAATATTCGTAATAATAATTTATACATAAGATCCAACAAATGATTTTAGTTTTGATTAAGCCTGCAAATTCTGTATCACTTCCTCTTTAAATGCTTCAGAACTCTATTGTATATACAATTCAATATTTTCTAGCATATAGCTGGGAAAAGTTGCTGTTTTAATAGATTCTACAAGATTGTAGTTTTAATAGATTAAAGTTTAACATCTTCTGGATAAATGTATGCCTAATCGTTTTTATATATAATATGTTCAAATAGAACACATATAAAGTAGAGCAGGTTTGTGTTTTCTATGGATTAAAGTTCCGTCAATACTAATGCTACATAAAGTGTCACTGAACATGGTCAAGTATTAATATTATAAATTCTAGTATAAATGATCAATAAAACAAATCGTACATCACTCTAAAGATCCCCAATGAAGGTGAGAGAACTTGCTTAGTGATTCGTTTCCGTATATATGTCCAGATATAAAACTGTTAAGTGTGTGGTTTAATTATTCACCAATGTATTTGATTATTTTTGTATGTCATGAATTGCTACAAAGACCTCATTTATATTCAATATAATTTTCATGAAATGCAAAATACAAATGAAAAGAGAAATAAACGAATTTATAAATAAAATATATTTACAGCTGGTATAAAAATCATTACATAGGCTCAGTATCTATATCCACCTTGTCCACCTTGCTGCGAAGCAGGTGCTCTGTATTGTGGTGCAGCTGGTGAATTATATTGGTGCAAAACTGGTTCTCTGTATTGAGAAACAGCTGGTGCCCTATATTGAGAAGTTGCTGGTGTTTTGTATTGAGAAGCAGCTGGTGCACCGTATTGAGAAGCAGGTGCTCTATTTTGGGGAGTAGCTGGGACACCATACTGTTGAGTAGGAGTAGCTGGTGCACCATACTGTTGTGTGGGAGCGCCATATATTTGTTGAGGTTGTTCGTTGTACTGTCCTTCTTGGTATTCACCACGAGCTAAAGCGGCTTTGTTTAATTCGATGGATTTAAGGATAGCTTCTGGGATTGGTGGGGGAGTTGGAAGGTGAGATCCTTGTGGTTGGAATCCGTTGGAGTCGGCGACATATTGCACAGAAATTTGTTCACCTTCAGGGGAAGTGTAGCTGTAGCCACCTTGGGCAACTTGGGCATCGTCTCTCAATACACCTTCTTCTTGAGCCGATATTCCATCAGCAGTTTCATATGCAAAGCTGTAAGAGCCGTCTCCAGCATTTGGATTGTTGTCTAACCGAATTATTGGTACTTGATTGGCTGTATTAGCAGAATACTGACTATTTGCTGTTTGTACTGATTGTCCGGAGTATGGACCAGCAACTGGTGCTCCGTATTGATCGGATGGTGCAGAATATTGGCCGGCAGCTCCGGGCAATTGACCAGATGCACCTCCGGATGAGCCTCCTTGATTTGGTGGAAGGTATTGACTGTCAAGGCGACCACAGGCTACCAGACCAAATAATGTAACTGCTATGAATATCTGAAACAAAGTATGCATTTATTATATGATTAAACATAATTAACACACAATATTTTTGTTAATAAATATAGTAGGTAGGTACTCGTCTACATATAATTGCAGTTAGAAATGGATATTTGTATCAAATATATGTATAATATTTCATGAGTTATATCTCAGTACATCGCTTTTATGATACAATAATACACATCAGCGCTTAATTAGCAAGTTACTTCAAAATTCAAGTTTATCGTCTTGACTTGCACTAACGCACGACCTACTTTGATCAATAAAAAATTACGAGAACCCATAGAAAATTACGTAACTGGAGATTCTTACTTGTTGCATATTGAAAGTGAACGTTGAACTTGGACTTCTTAATTGCACTGTTTTAAAATTCGGCAGTCCGCTTTTATATGAAGTCTTGATACCCCACTATGATTTGAAGATGCTCCAAATAAAAGATAATTTTTATGTGAATTCTTTCAAGGTAAATTCGGGACCATTTTGTAAAGTATGGGCTCACGTTTTGGATTGTATTCTACAGTATGTGTAGATGAAAAACATACTGCTATTAGATAACTAAGTTGCACTTTGTAAGTATCATAAGTGACGAATGCCACTATTACTGATGGGTAATACTTGGGAATATGTGACAAACAGTGACCTATATACGTCTCTTACGGTTATGAGATGTACGTGGTTTACGATAATAATATGTTCTAGAATTCTAATATGTTCTATAATATGTTTTAGAATTTTAGAAAAAAAAAATAGAAAATATCATGCACAAAATTTATTGCACTACAACTAGGATAATCAATTTGAACAATATATTTGAGCTTTAAACGTGATTGATGAAGTATAACTTGCTAATTGAGTGCTGCTGGGTATTATCATAAAAGCGGTGTACCACGATAGAACTCTTAAAATATTATACATACATTTGAAACAAATGTCGCCACATTTCTAATTACAAATTTGTACTGACATTCTTGACAAAAATATTTTATATTGATTATTTTGATCAATATAAAATTCAATCAATATAAAAATGCATATTTTAAATCATATAATAAATGCATATTTTATTTCAGATACTCATAGCAATAATTACATTCATTGGTTTGGCAGCCTGTGGTCGCATCAATAAATAGTCAATACTTTCCACCAAATCAAATAGGCCCCTTCTGAGGCGCAACTGACCAATTCTCGGAGCTGCCGGCTAATATTATGCTCCATCTAGTCAATCCGGAGCAACAGGTGGTCAGTACTCTGCTACCTCAGCCAACCAAGTACCAATAATTCGCTTAGACAATAATCAGAATGCTGGAGACGGCTCTTACAGCTATGCATCTGAAACTTCTGATGAAATATCTGCTTAAGAAGGAGGTGTATTGAGAGGCCACAAACTTCTCAAACAAATTTCTGGCCAATATGTCGTCGACTCCAACAACTAGGCTCTCCCCTTGCAACTCCACCACCAATTCCTGAAGTTATTCTTAATTCCATCGAATTAAATAAACGCTTTAGCTCGTGGTGAATACCAAGAAGGACACAACTCCTTCACAACAGTATGGTGTACTAGCTGCTTCCCAAAATAGAATACCAGTCAATATGATGCACCAGCAGCTTCTCAATACAAAGCACCAATATCGAACCAATGCAATGCACCCATCGCCCCAAATTTCAGAGCACCAGGAAGTTCCCAGCTCAGAGCATCAACTTCGACGCAAGGTGAATACGGATACTAAGTATGTAATGGTTTTTATGCCAATCATAAAATATATTTTATTTATAAACGACCCCACGGCAAATAGGTACACCTAAAACGGTTTCGGTGCAATTCCCTAAAATGTTTGTGGATTGCAGATCTAGTCCTACTAATTAAATTGCCCTCCAAATGGTCATCCAAAGTTTTAGATCTTACATTGTTGCAGCCTTACATTAATTTCTAAAAGATCTTTTATAGGTGGAATCAAGAATAATAAAAAAAAATTATAATGTTGTATAAACTTTTATTAAAAATTGCTTTAATACCCATTTTTCAAATACTTTTGAAAATTATTTTTAGTTAAATTTTTTAAATATTTTTTTTCTTATGCACCCTATTGGTTCTGTAGGTGGCTTAAAATTTAAATTATCTGCATACAACTTAACAGCTTAAAAACAAGTGAATTGCAAAGCGTTTTCCTAGTGTCGTTATCTTGTAGGTATCTGTATAGTAATTTGAAATTCGTATAGTAATTTGAAATTTTTCTTTAACGTTTCCCTTATTGAGTTTGTTGTGTGAAGAAATCGTAATTTTAATACATTTACCTAAATTGCAGGTCATCTATTAGTTTTAATTTATTTTCATTGTTCAATATTTGTCGTTTCTTTACGATCGTCTCTTTGTTGTCTATTCCCACTTAAATATTTTTTGTTTTGTTAGAGTCAATCTGTACACAGGGATTTATAAAATTAATGCAGGTAACTTTTCCCGGACTTTCCCCTTAACTTTTCGCAGGAAATTTTTTACCTCCATGAATATCTTTGAGAAGTACTTTTTTTTTAAGTTTGATATAGTTTTAAATGTTTCTTCTCCATTTTTGAAAATATCATAATTATTTCTTCTTATCAGCACGAATTTTATCAAATGTTCAAACCCTTGTAGTCTAGAAGGCCTCATGACTTCATTTTAAAAAGCTTTATGGCAAATTAAACACAGATAATGCTTGGTTCGTAGGAAAGTTTACGCACTTTCCTACGATCCATATTTCAAATATTCAATACTGTATTGCTGGAATTTCTTCTTACAAGGCATCAAATGCCAATGGCTCAAGATCTCTGTAAGAGCTACAAATCCTCAAATTTTCAGGTACTTTTATGGCAAAAATCGCAAGAATACATTATTTGCATTTTTTGCTGCATAACTTGGCGAAAAATATAGCAACAATGTATATATGTAATGTATGTAATAAAATATAACAACAATGTTGCTATAATTTAGTTTACATAGATTGATAGGAAATTCAATAATGAATAGATTATATATTTTTGCAATTAGACTACAAAAAAGTTATACGCGAAAGTATAATAATATAATAGTTGTTTTTTGGTATTTGTTTAACCCTTTGATTTCTAATGGTTCCATAGTACTTATAATAAGCCAATTTGATCCTTATTTAATGTTT
>CAXKVY010007516.1:0-10000 GCA_964058915.1 Tetropium fuscum | reverse complement strand
GAGTATTGGCCATCTGTACTAGAGGGTGCAGAGTATTGCCCAACAGCACCAGGGGCGGCGTATTGACCTGATGGCACAGAGTATTGGCCACCTGTACCAGATGCTGCAGAATATTGACCAGTAGAACCTGGGGCGGCGTATTGCCCTGATGAGGCAGAGTGTTGGCTAGGGGCAGAATATTGGTTAGCAGCAGCAGGGAATTGAGATGATGCACCTGCAACGGAGCCTCCTTGGTTTGGGGGAAGGTATTGGCTATCAAGACGGCCACAAGCAGCCAGACTAAAGAAAGCTATAGCAACGATAATCTATAACAAAACATGTAGTTATATACCAGCACTTTATTTCTTAGAAAATAAATATATAAATTAAAAAATATTTATATATATTAAAATATATATAAAATAGATTTGAATACAGTTTTGACCAAAAAAATGTTATATTTAATAATGATTATTTATACACATAATAATACACATCAGCTCTCAATTTATAAAATAAACTTAATCGATCATGCTCCTCATCTTAGTTAATTACTTGTAATATATACTTTAATGACGGAAAATAAATTTTAAAAAATCAACGTGGATCATTATATAACTTGATATTCTTACTTGTTTCATATTGAAAGAGAACGTTGAACTTGAACCGTTGAGATACACTGTATTAAAATTTGGCAGCTGACTTATATATAATGATTGTTTTACCCCACTTCCATTGAAGAAGATCCAAATAAATAATCCCTTTCTTGCAAAGGAAATGCAAGGACGTCTTTAATGTATAATATTTAGTATATCGTCTTATAATATACGGTTTATGTAGATATTAGACACTAAATTTTGCATATATTGCAGTTAGATTCCTATGTTTAAATACATTTATTGTTGTTCTATGACGAATTTATTGAGAAAAAAATATATTAATTAGTATTTCTTACAATTGTTTATGCATCCTTTTTTGTTTTTGTCCTTAACCAACATTAATTTCACAAAGATTCATAGTACTAACGATGACGATGAGAACGAGATTGACTATGACGAGTTTCCACGACGAGTTTCCACGAACACCAAAACAGTTCACCCGACGCGCGCTTCGCCAACCAAATTGACATCATCCGTAAATGATTAAAATTGTCACGGTTCAATGAACTGTTGTCAAATAACGCGTAGAGCGAACTATACGGGATAGGTAACAGGTAGGCATGCGCAGTGCTCGAATTTGAACGTGCGGGTGGAAATTTTAACGGGCGTACGCTATCTTCCGTTGTATCATGGTACCTAAGAAATCAACGTTAGGTTTACCGAATGACCTCGAAATATTACCGAATAGTTCCGACATGCCTATAGCTGCTTAAAAACTTCGTCAAGAAGACAAAAAAATCACAAAAACTAAAGCAATAAATTTCTTGGACTAAATTTCATGGATAAATAAATAAATTATAGACTATGGATATGGATGAAACTAAAACATAGGACAAATGTCAAAATCAACGTCATATTTTTATTTTTTGTAGGGTTAATGAACGCAATCACTCTAATTATTTTTTCCTCACCGGTTTGTTACGTACACTCTTCGGTAACGTGCGTAACTTCGTTTACGTATTACGTTGTACTTCAACACTCTATCCCTAACTGAACGCTCATTTGCGCCTTGTTTGTTGTGTCTCAGTTAGTTCAGTGTTGATGTTTTGTGGTATGTGCGTTGTTTTGTGTCGGTTATTTTGAGTTTCGACATTTGTGTAATAAGCTCTCATGGCGTATCGAGGCCCTGTCGGAAACATGCTCTTGTTCCTGCTCCTTTAATTATAATCAGTTGCAACAAGATCTTGTAGACGAATCGGAGCTTATTCCTCAAGAGTATATTCGCCACTTGATAATCATGCCAAGAGAATAATACGTGCATTAATTATAATAGTCCAATATCTTAGAATATAATTTTGATATTTCCTGAAGTGATTCCTGACAACATTTCTTGAAGTTGTTAGGCAACAAGAAATAACTATTCAGAAATATTCACTTCCGAACTGGAAGAAATAGTAAAATACCTAGTACAGTTTCCAGCAATGACTGAAAAGCACGTGACCATAAGATATAGGCAAAATAATACATTGTTGGTATCCGGAAAGAATAGAAGTCCTCACGGGCATCTAATAATAGTTAACCTAACATTCTCATTCTGATTTTGGTAGCTACTTACCACAACAATAACAGATGTAAATGAGTATGTCTAAAAAATTTATGTGGTAGGTATGTATCCAAATTCCAAATTATAACAGATAAAAAAACAATTCAAAACGAAAAAATATCGTAATTAAGCAGTTTCTAATGCACCGGTACATCTATGATTGTATAAAAGACACTAGGATTTACTTTGTGTACTTGGTGTCATCAGCAAAGTTGATTTCTGATCTATGATTTCTGGCATGGATCCAAGTTTTAGGGACCCCATGTCGCAAGAAAATTTAATAGAAACTGATTTACCACACTAAAACCCTATATCTTCATCTTTATTTTTCATCAATACTCTAAGGATGGCCATGCAGTGCCTACAAGTCTGTACGATATGGATATAAGAGATATACGATATGGATTATATATTTATGGATCATCACTAGTGTAAGTGCCGCAAACCATATTAGTTTTAAAAAAATCTTGAAGTCCCATATTAAAACACAGCTTCTCAATGGTTCAAGTTCAACGTTCACTTTCAATACGAGGCAAGTAAGAATCTCAAGTTATATAATAAATAATCTACGTTGGTGTTCTTAAATTATATTTCATTTATTAAAGTAGGTCATGCATATAATTAACACAGACGAAGAACATGAGTCATTAAGCTTATTTTGCAAATTATTAAGTTGAAAAAAAGCCCGAATATATTGCTATTTTTATCAACATTTTCCAATCAATCAGTATTTTGTGCAGTGATGTAAATACATGTTTATTAGGGTGTTTTTATTTCTTCGGTCCCTTTGGCTAATGCTTTAACATTGGACCTAAAAAATGTTCTCCCAAAATTTCTGCTTCCTAGATCAAACCTGTGAATGGCGCAAACCGAGTTTGTTTCCCATTTAATTAACATGGGAAAACAACATTTTTACTCAAACATGATTGCTAGATTTTTTTTAATATAATTTCTGGTGGCATAGAGAATTAAATTTCCTACAAGAACGGTCCTTAGTACTAAATCCGTGAATTCATTATTTTCAAGGATACGCTCGTTTAAACATTGTCTTAAAAATCGGATTTCATTCTATTAATTTTAGGGAAAGTTATATCTAAAATTTTTTGGACTGTCCGATTGATATTATTTGAAACTAATTTATGATGTTGATATTTAAATTGTGTGCTTCGGAAAGTATAAGGTGACTGATGAAAAAAAGGGGAGAGTAGGAGACAAAAACTTTATTTAATTGTTATGATATTTAGTTACTTCACCTAAATACATCGATTTTCTGTAATGTTTTGAAACTCTTCTGACTTTTCTAGTTTCTCTTTTGTTCGTTCATTCGCTTCGCTTGAAATTCTCTGAATTTATACTCGAGACATTTATACTGCTATCAATTTTTTTTTAATTTCTACCAGCTATTTATGTTTGAGTAAAAACGTCGAAATATTTTTGTTGTTGGAAAAGCGGTATTAGTGACCTAAACGCAAAAATCTGAGAAATTAAACTTTGCAACTAAGGTTTATCCATCTGTAACTTTTTACTATTTATGCTGTCGTAACAAATAAAAAAGCGAAATGTGTGTTTTTACAAAAAAGTATTGTGTATTGCATATAGAAAAATGCACTGTTTACGAGTTATTTACAAAAAAAAACCAAAAATTCTAAGAAGGCGGCTAAGATTTTTCACGGTTCCCGGAATGGGAGTCTTTGGGATTAATAGTATGTTAATAAGGACGGTATGACTTTCCTATAAAAAAAATGTAGCTTGTTAAAAATTATTTCCTTGCATTTGTCTAGTGGTCCTGGACTAAATTGTAGCATTAACTCTCATTCGTCTGTCAGATATCCTTGACAGCCAGAACCTTCCGCCGAGTCAATGTGACCTGGTGCCGGTTGTACTCTTATTGTATCTCATCTCTATATACTCTAAACTTTATAAGATCTTCGATTCTATTTAATATCCCTGGAAATCATATTTTGTGAAATGCCTAGGTATATAACATATCTTCATAGCATAAGGATAATAATTTGCGGTCACTTTTACTGCACGATCTTTAGGCGATATTCCAAAAAAAGAACACTGGAGCTCTTATATCTCCGAACAGCAAGCAGTAAAGCATTGGAACTTGAAACGGCAGAGCTGTCAGCGATTACCGGGTAATTTTACATTTGTAATAATTTAGGTAACTGTGTGATTGACCTAGCTCTGCTGTTCCTTGGCTGACCTTCAGATTATTATTAATGATCTAGCAGTTATTGGATTTGCATCTACAAAGCAGCAGCATATAGGTACTGGTACTTCATAAATATATATTATGGCTTAAGATTGCCTCGATAAGATTGATTCGTTACTTGTACTAGAAACGTCAGGTATTAAATACGGTTGCTTGTGATACTATTTCTTCTTCAAAGCCTACTTTAATTCAAGCAGTAGGGAGTTACAGATAAGGTATTGTAAACGTTAATTCTTTGCTAAATACTATCCTAGTAAATATGTATATAATTTCATTAATGTTTAAGACAAAACAATTATCAAAAAATGGAATATTCGCTAAGCTGAGAATAGCAATTTCAACAGGATTGGATAGATTTTTTTATTCAAGTACTGGTATAATACACAGGGAGTACCCAAGAAAATAATAAAAAGCACGTGGCTGAATTTTACCATTATTTTCCATGCTGGAAGGGAAATATGTAGTTATTTACATTTTTACAGTACGAGTTAAAGTGTACAGAAGAGCAAAGAATGTCGAAACTGCAAAAAGTTTACCGGACGTATGACTTACAACATTTTATTTCATACGTTTTAAAGCGCATACGTTGGGGGGTTGTTCGTCAGCTTCTCGCCAAAACATGCGAAAAACATGCGCTGAGTAAACTAATGCTAAGAAAGTTGAAATTTGGCGAAGTGATAGTTGACATTAACAGTTTCACAAAAAAAATAGTCCCTTAGTTTTTCGCGGGGGAAAAGTGCTCAGCTGACGACTGGAAGATACGGCGCATCGCTATGCGCGCGGGCGCGTGGTATCTTTCACTGCATCAACTGAGCGTAGCACTGCCGGCTTTCCATGCCTTTATTGGCTACGACTACAATCCTTCTTTTTTAAAGACAGGGAAGAGCCGTCCATACAAATTATTGCATAAAGTTGTAGTTGTAGAGTACGTTTACATCAATTGAAGAATATGTTTGTTGACATTACGGTTTAAAAAAAAATAACAATGTAAACCAAGCAAGAGCTGCTATGTTTTTAAAAACGTACAAGATCTTTAAAAACGACGACATATTTCATCAGCCAGCAAAAAATATCGACGAATCAGCTCTACAGCCTTGCAAAATTGAACTGCATCAACATTTGCTTCGGACGACGTACATCGCTAATATATGGGCCCATGCACATCTTGCTGGTCCAACTGCATTGCATCCGACTGATTACGACTGGAAAGAAGAGAACAACAAATTTTTGTTTAAATGGTTGGCCGGTGAACAGCTACCCTCTTCTCTTGGGGATATTACCATCGAGGAAGAGCAAGAAAGCACTGCAGGTCAGAATTATATTTCCTTATTCAAATGTATTTTTTTTTAATTTTAATGTATAAATACATTTTAGAAACTATTTAAAAAAAATTGCTCTACCTTGATCCTGCACGCTTTTTTTAAATAATATTTTAATGCATTTAAAAATTTTCTCTCGCATTATTATATTATCATATATGTATTAAAATTATAAAACCTTTTCTTGCAAGTATTTTTTATGTAATAATATATTATTATTATATTTGCTTACAGATAATGAGGATCAGGTCACTCAAAATGCCAGCTGCCTCCCGAGCTATATAAACACGAGAAATTTTTCGTATGTATTATTCTAACACTAACTGTCATTGCGTTATTAATATCCACAAAATGGATCAAGAAAATGTATTAATCCCTGAGGAAATTGTGCGGAAATCTGAAGAAGACACGGGACACATGATACCCAAAAAAATCGTTATCTCGTTACGACAAGGAATACAAGCTTTTTTTGTCAGTGGAAATTAGATAGCAATGTTAATATCGTGAATGGAGATGTGACGGTGGCTTACCTGTTAGATTTGATGAGTAATTCTCTACAGTTTCTGAGAGCAAGTTTAGGCAATCCCTTTCTCTAACTAAATCCTTTATATATTTAATTTTTGAGTCAAATAAATACAAAAGTTCATCCCTCTAGTCCAAATGTTCTATGGTTAAGGCAATGATAATATCCACGAAACTTTAGATCCCTATATCTATCTTTCCTAAACTAAAGGCTTTTCTTAAGAAACAGTCAGTTGGTTATAAGGTGATTAAAACGAAAACGTTGACGCGAGAGGAAGTGAACCGATTCATGGCAGAAGCGAATACATTTTGTTGCCGATAAGATAAGATAGCGCAGGAAAAAATCATTATAGTCATATTGTGTATCTTTTAAGTAGTAGGTTTACTTGGAATAGTGGGTGGTTGTCGTCGAGAGTAACTTCACTCAATTATTCTTGAAGATTTTGAGGATGCTGATACACAACTAGTAATTACAATACTAAACATAAAAACCAACCAAAGAAGAGCAAATGATCCAACCAAAGATGAATAAATGAAACTGAACAACAATTTTTTAGTGATATAGAAAATACATTATTTTCGTATAATGTCTGCCACTTTACTGGCCGATGCTGGAAACGACGCGGATGATAGAAGAGTTCTTCTGTTGCAGAATAATACATTGAGAAATAAAGTAATAGCGCGATAAAGCAATAGTGATATAAAGCAGGGTATCAGGCAAGATTCGAAGTGGGGACAATTGTTACAACAAAGTATTACAATAAAGAAAATTGTATCAGGAACTACAAGTCGAGAGTAACTTCACTCAATGCCTCTTAAAGATGTTGAGGATGCTGGTACACAACTAGTAATGACAACACTAAACATAAAAACCAACCAAAGAAGAGTAAAATCCAACTAAATGCAGGGTTATCAGGTAAGTTTCGAAGTGGGGACAATTGTTACAACAAAGTATTACAATAAATAAAGAAAAATGTATCAGCAACTACAAGTAGTAAGATAAATGAGTCACACAACAAAATTTCAGATATCAATATTAATGGCAGTGAAAATTGCAGCCTTCATATTAATAATTACTAATAAGATGCTTGTTTGTAATTTTATTTAAAAAAAAATTGTTGACTTTTTAAAGGTGTTAGTTAATACGTTGCAAAAACCTCTCGGGTCTAGCAGAAAAGAAATCTGCACTAGTCCGGTAAATTTTTTTTATTGGATTTAAAATTTTATTGGTCCGTTAAAATATGATTACGGTACTGAATGCAGTAAAAAGGTATTTTCGGGACTAAAATCTAGTATATGTTTTACGATACGGTATAAAATAATAAAAAAATCCGCGTGCAGCACAGTACACGTGATAGAAGTGAAAACTTCTTTACCGATTCGTTTAGATAGAGAGAGACACAGAGGTATTGTACATATTGGCTCTATTGTAATTGAAGTGTGACACATATGTTCGTCATTCTAAATGGTGTAGATTTCTCGAGAATATAGCATCAATCGTTGTTCCTTATTTAGTCGTGGCAATGGTCGTTATTCATATCTAAACCGAGTGTGGCAAGGACGCATCCTCCCCAAAAAAGATCATCATCCATTTGGATCAGATTCGAAAGCCCAATCCAGATATATCCAGCAGGATATGCATAAGTAATATTGTATTCTGGTTAATTCAGATTTTGCCACGATCGTTTATAAATGATATCAAAATTGCTTTCCGCTTTAGAACATTTCTAAGGGATCGTTGCCCAAGTCAAAGCTGCATTCGCTATCTCTGTTTCTCATTATATCAAAATTGCTTTCCGCTTTAGAACACTTGTGGGGGATCGTTGCCCAAGTCAAAGCTGCATTCGATATCTTTGTTTCTCTCTCTCTCTATCTCACTCATATCTGTCTTATGCTTTATCTCACTTGCGAGACGAAAATGTTATAAAATGTGTCGTGACGCGACCTTGAGAAATCACTCTCATGCGGCTAAAGAAGTATTCACTTCAAAAATAATAAATAAAATGTTAATCTTAATAATAATATTACCTTCTACCATAATAGGCAATTAATTAGGCTACACGCATAAAATAAAACTTTTTTCAGTCACTTTATCATTATGAAAGTTGAGGACCTTGAACTTGACCAAAAAATCAGGTGCGGCACTTTTTTTGGAACTAAATTTACTTTGTTTTTAAAAGTTGCGTCTCTGCCTTGTAAAGTGATGTTGAAAAGAGATATTTTGGCACCAATACACCAAGACAGTGGCACCAATACATCTAAACCTTACAGAAAATTGCAGTAGTACCAACTGTATATTCTTACCAGTACCAAAATATTTGTGAATCCAAAATTTATCAGAGAAGCATTTCAAAGTGAAATTGGTGACAATGCATTAGTCAAACAAGTTCTGCGGAAGAAAAAAATAGCAATCGAATATTTTATAAAATCGCTTTGAATAAAATTCAAATCAACGTGTACAAGTTCAAGGCGAAGTATGGATTTAAATAAAAGCTGTCAAATTTACGACTTAGAATTAATAATTATACTGTATTTTACATAATTTATTGATGTCCAGGCCAAAGCAGAAAATCGAATAGGTGAATGCCCAACTACCTGACTCGTATTGATATATTTTGGCGTTGACATATATGATATATGACCTATAGCTATTGTACGATAATTATAGGGTAGTTACTTATTATTGCTAATATAGAGAACATGTTATTACATATAGCAACTTGCAAGTATATTTTGTTTTTCTTAATTCCTTTATACAATGCACATCTTTTGTTTCGCGAGAAAAAAAAGCGAGCTAAAAATAATGATGTTAGCAATTTTTTGTGAGTATTCTACCAGATTGCCTCTAGGAATATTAATATATTAGTCTTATGATATTGTGGAAACCTGAAAGACAATGTGATTAATTTTAGTCAATAAGAACCATCGTTCTGGAGGCGTGTTTCGGTGGAAGATGAGTCCGTTTTAAATTTTAAACGTTTCGAGTGGTGGGGCAGGGCAGTCTCTATAAAAGATAATTTCCCAATTTTTGGGCCTCACAAATTTAAGTGCCAACACCTTTCAACATGAAACAAGTAAGATAACTTTTACAACTTTTTTGTTGGTTTTTAGTGTGCATAAAATTTATAAGCCTTTCAAGTTCTAATCAGTAAGAAGCTAAAACTATTATGTGACTTGAGACGAACCATAAAGTATCATAAAGTACCATAAGTAGTGATGTTTTTTTCTTTTTTATATTACAATTAATTGTATCATTTATATTAATTAGTATTTTGACAGTATTTGAGTATTAATTAGAAGCTTTGTGTGGTTCATATTCAAACAGTGCGTTTGAAAATTTAAGAAATACAGTTTTTATGAGATTTGCATTATAATATTATACCTGATAAGGAAAAAAATTTTTCTCAAGTTTATCTATTTACTTCTGTGCAAATTCAATATAAAAATGACTAGTTTAGGCATAGGCTATCGGAGTTAGAAGGATACGTATAGAAATAAATTCCCAAACTTAATGAACGATAGCCTTACTACTTACTACTACTTACTTAATAGCCAAAATTTTAAATTATTTTAAATCGATATATGTATAGGTAATAATGAGTGTTGATCTTCATGATCTTAAGAAATATAATAAGTACTCAAAAGTAGGAAAAGGAACGAATGACAGGAGAGAGAATAATCATAAATTTAAATGATTCCTTTCTTTGGAATCATCACTTGAGGATATATTCACTTTGTAATTGAAATGTGACTAACCATC
>CAXKVY010007515.1:0-19237 GCA_964058915.1 Tetropium fuscum | reverse complement strand
TGCTAAATAGTTTATAAATGAAATAGTTTTTAAATAAAATTTAAATATATTGTTTACAATCCAATATAACCCTGTACATCGAACCTTACTTCAAATCTGGTATCTGGTACTGATTTTTTGGTGAGTTGTGTACGATGTTAGCGATCTTATGATGTATGATGTGTATGAAATTTTCGACTTTGAAAGCCGAATGCAACTTTGTCAAAACATAGCCCCCAGCGAATTTTTTTTCTCTCTTCAAATAGGTATTTGGAGTTGCAGATCTTTTTTTTCTACTTGATTTTTTCGGCGAAAAAGTATTTCAAATGGAAAAAAGCTAGTTGAAAGCTATCATGTCCCTGAAGTACAAGAAGAGATAACTAATAATAACATAACAGGCTTAGTTTTAAGAGATTAAATTAAATTAAATTGTCTAAAAATAGTGCAGTATTATTGAGTATGAAACTTGTCACAAAAATTGTACAAACATGAAGTTACATTCAATGATAATATTGTGTAATTTTTTAAAATATGTCTGTCTGAAAATTAAGTATATCTTGCAAAATTGTTGGGGCTTTGATATTTTTGGACATAATAATATGTTAAAAATTACAGTAAATCAAGCACATATATAACATTTAATACTCACTGAATACGACGAATGGAAACTATCCATATTTTCCTTCTAAAAATCTCCCAATCGCGTCCAGTAGTTACGTCAATGAATATATAAAGCAGGCAATCTTCGGTCCTCGTGAACAGCTTCAGCTTTGATGATTTTTGTTTGAATTTTTTTATATTATTTAAGATCAGAAACCTTTTGGAGTGGGGACGGAATTATTTGTTACTATTACTTCTTCTATTAGGTATTTATTATTATTAATTCATTTGCACATATTAATAACAGTCATAAGATTATTAAATTATTTAATTTAAATACAAGTAGTTAATTAATTTTATTGTAGAAAAAATATTTATGGTAATTGTGCAGGAGGGTTGTAATAAACTGAACACTATTTAGTGCATTATATACAGTATAATATTACAAACAGCCAGTAAAATATTGCAAGATTCAGTACTTCTATGAAATATGATGAGTAAAAATAAGATTCTGGAGCAGTAAAAGTACTATTTAGACAATATTTTTATGTTCACTGTCGTGATTATAATGGCCAGTAAAAATTAGTGAAATGTCAGTATGAATTAGCTGGTAATAAATCTGCAAATCTGCAGTAAGAGTTAATAAATGGTCAGTATGGATTAATCGGTAATAATTTTGAGAATGTGCAGAATTTAATTGGTATTTTGCACCATTAGGTCGAGCTTTACATATTTGTTCTCAAGGAATACATAAATCCCTGGTCTCCTCAGTACTCTGCAAAGACAATGCATGCAGTTCCTACGCTAAACTTAGGTTTATGGACCAAAGCTTATCAATAGGTTAGTTAAAAAAAGATGAGTGTGTGCTCATGACCACACGATAAAAGTGAAAACTTCTAATTTTCGAATTTTGAAATATATACTGTAACCGTCCGGCCATATTACCGCAACCCTTAATTCACCGCACCCGTTAATAACCGTTAATACAGTTTTAACGTCAAAAATGCTAGAACATACCTGAGTAAGAAGTATTATCGCTATTGGTAGGACGCAGCAAGCGTATTATTATTTAAAAAAAATATAATAAATAAAGCAACAGGTATCATTATTTTAAAAAATACGCCTGTTATAATACCTATATAATTACATTTATATTATATAATGGATTAGTTCGTTGAATAAACAAAACATAATATCGATAGTGTTATATAAAATTATTTATTCTTATCTCTATACCCATGAAGTAATATTAGTTACAAAGTAAATAAAAACAATAATATTTGTGAATTATATTGTGGAATTTTCCTCTGATTAGACTACTTCACTGGTATTATTTTCTAAGATTGAAACAATAGGACTATAGAAACTAAAATATGCTGTAAATACTTTAGATTCAAGTTTATCTCTCTCGATTAGTCAACGACTGAAGGTTGCATAATGTGACAGCTCAGTCTCATTCAATACCCCCAAACTCTCTACTCTCTCTACCTCTCGCTTTGCGAGACTCTCTATAAAATAAATATGACCAACTATTTATTATTTAACCGGCGCTTTATTAATTTTATCGACTGTCTATTATTTACAGCAACCATATATTAATTTAACTTTTTTTTTAAATTAATTTAAATGTATTAATTAATTTAACCAATTGAAATAAAATAGTGAAACAGTCTACCGTCCATAAAATTGAAATAATGATCATTCACATTTGTACCCTTTTTTATACCATACACAAAAAGAAAAAACACTAATACTTTTTTCACATTAACAATCACTTTTCACGTAAACAAACAGATATGATATGTTTACTTTTCATAAATACTCTGAGTTGCACATTCTTGTCTTTTCAGTACACACATGTAATACACACATGTAATTTTTCTCACAGTATTTTAGGTATTATTAACGTCAAGCACACACTAATCAGGGTCATTGAAAACGGAGACAAGAATATCATCGCTTACTTTCGGTTCTCGTTGGTTTAGTATTCTCTGCCTTAAACACGACAGGACATGAGTGATAGGGAGAGATAAACCGGAAAATTGAAGAAGCTGTATCTCGTAAAATATTGGAGCCACAGAGAACATTTCAGATTATTGAAAATCCAGTCTACTTTAAAAAAGTATGAAAATGTTATGATCTGAAAAGTAGTCCTTCACGGTCAAAAAGGACAAAAACTGAAATATCAACAATTCAGCTGTTTTCTGGAATTTTGACTAAGTTCTGTTTGGCTTACGAAGTCGAAAACTTGGCTAACATTATATTCAACTTAACAATAAATCGGAGCTACTAGATTAGATGTAAGGTCCGCCTTTTAAGATACTTTATTACTAGCAGTGTTTGCAAAATTAAAAGTATAATTGTCTATATATTTATTTCCTATTAATAATTATAAACAACATTACAGTGAAGTTTGGAAGAAAATCAGCGTAAAACAGTTTCAAATATGTCAAATATAAAAAACTGTTCATAATATTTGCTTAAGTAAAATGTTTCTGAACTTCGATCTGTGAAAATATCATTAAAATCATAATATGTATTTGTTTACCTAATAAAATGCGAGCGCATAATACATTTGCTCTATGAACATCAACGACGTGGGTTTGTATAGGGAAGTGGAGTCATGATAAGGGCAAATCAGATTTTCCTGGTCGTTTTTCAATCTGAGCTGTACCTCAAGAGATAGCCCCAGCGTTTGATGCCTACATTCGTGCAACTGGTTTTGATTCGACACGAGAAAAAGCTATTATCGTTTTGTGACGGCTCAACTGGCATACGTGACATATCCTATTTTCTGAGTTTTTGTGTGATTTATTTCGTATTTGACTTTTATAATAAAGCAAGAACGATATATATTTTTTGCCGTCACTTTTTTGTTCAGTTCGTTCATATTCGATTGCCTTCAGAAGTAAGTGAAATATTATAATTTCAAATATAGCTATTCCCAGCGTGTTAATATTAGGATTCACGAATAATAATGAGTGTAAATGATAGTGAGGTAATGAGTGTGAATAATAGTAACTCTACAGATCAATTGCGAAGAGCATTACCGGCATTTTGAAAATCTGCAATATCCGCAGAAATCATCCCAAAATTAGATACCCCAACTATTTAGTTGAATAGTACATGAGTCGCTAATATCAGTTAGAAAAAAAAACAGTGACAAATTATAAAATCTGAAACATTCTATAGGATACTATTCGCATAGTTTGAGTCTAATGGAACCATAAATGAGGTTATCTCGAATATTAATTTTGATAAATAATCCTTGATCTGATACAACTAAAACCTCGAGATTCACATTTTGAGTCGAATCGACCACTAAAAGCCAAAATCATCAGTCGTCTTAGAGCCGCCATCTTCAATATCTGTTCAAAAAATCGTATTTTGACTCTCATCGCACCATATACGGCCAAAAATATTGAACCGGCCATCTTGAATATTTATTTTTACATAAAACTCGAGATAGGGTCAAAAATTCCCTAGACACTGATTTTGAGTTAATTCGGACAATACACGGCAAGAAATATCCGCCATCTTGGAAGCGCCATCTTTAATATTAAATTTGAACTCCTCAAATATCTAGATATGGTACAGGTTATGTCAAACGTATTATTATTACTATTTAACTTAGAGTTAAATACAGATATAGGAAGTGAAGTGAACCTACTAGTTATAAACTTGATTGGGTCTAGTTATGATAGCAACACTGATTTTCACTCGGACAATGACGAGAGTTGTCAACTGTTTACATTATACAACACAACAATATATTGTTATTACTATTTCTATTGCCTCACAGTAGGCCGATTTCTGTGTTGTATTGTGATATGTGAAATATATTTAGATATTGATTATTATTTTTATATGCGTGCCATTTCTTAAAATATATATAGTTATATCATAAAGTAATTTTAGTTTCATTACTTTTTTAATACATACAATATTATTGAGGGATATAATATATATATTAATAGTAGCTATTTTAAAACACCAAGAAGTAAAATAATATTAATAGGTAAAACGGTTGTTTTACCTCATATTAATTTATATTAATTTTACCGGGTATTAATTTATTTTATTTTATTAAATTTATTTACCTTTACCTTGCATACCCAGGCTAAGATCATTTAATTTCACGTATATTAATCTGATACCTAAAATTTACTGGCGACTTGTATTAGCAGTTCACTAAATGAATCATCAATGTAACAATTTATTAATCTGATAAGTAACTAATATAATAATCCTTAAAAATTAATATAAATGGTTACCTTATGAACTTTATAAAATTATAATGAAAATATAGAATTTTGTGTATTTATGAAAATAATTCTAACTGTAACTCTAATACAAGAAATAATGTTTCTAATGATTCTGGTATAGAAGTATGTTTCATGATCTCCATCCTATATCTATCTTAACCTATATTAAAAATGGACATTTCTGACTTTAATAAGTAAATATGAAAATTTTGAGATTAAATGAAAATCTTTGCATTGGCCTTCAATAAAAGTTACACATCTGTGAGAAAAATATACCTATGCAGGTACGATATTATAGTTCATAATAAGTTAAAAAAATAATATTAAGTTTTTAAGTTAATCATTTATTTCTTATATATATATATATATATATATATATATATATATATATATATATATATATATATATATATATATATATATATATATATATATATATATATATATATATATATATATATATATATATATATACATATATATATATATATATATATATATATATATATATATATATATATATATATATATATATATATATATATATATATATATATATATATATATATATATATATATATATATATATATATATATATATATATATATATATATATATATATATATATATATACTCTATCCAACGAGAGAATGGACTTGCTTTGCGCATCGGCGACTAAATAGGAGGGGCTCTGTAACGAGCTACGCAGGACCGTCATTCGATGAAATAAATTCGTAAGTACTTAGGTGAAATAAATTTTATTTTGAAAACATGAAAACATTTTATTTATTTAACATAAATTTATTATAAATGTATGGCGATAATGGTGGATTTATCTCGTCTCTGGCTGCTGCCATTCTTATAATAGATTTAAAACTTATTTCACAACCGTAAACAACACAACTAAAATAACCGTACTTGCGAGACTACAAATACAAACTGTGAATAGGTAGGCAGTAGTAGGTACTTTATATAATTAGGTACCAGGTAGGTATCGGACCCAGGCGCCGCTGGGCCGCACCTGCTGAGCCAATTAAGACGTTGAGGGCGTTGAACTAATGTTCTAAGGGGCGGAGATCTGATCAAAACAGACGAATTTTCGCTCGAGTGCAAGTTCATTCTCTTGTTGGATACAGTATATATATATATATATATATATATATATATATATATATATATATATATATATATATATATATATATATATATATATATATATATATATATATATATATATATATATATATATATATATATATATATATATATATTCTTTATTTCAGAACCTGTAACTAAGTTGATTTTTCTGTTTTCATTTATTTTTAGTCTTTTGGTTTATTTTTATTATATGGTCTATGCACCATTTCTCACATCATTTATTGAGTTTATTTGCATAGCACCTCACGGATTTACTGTACCTTATTATATTTAAAATTTGCAATATTCTTTCTTATTAGCTACCTCAGGTATGGTACATTATTATTGAAATAATGCCTTCACCATTGCAATAAGACATTTCTTGATATTTTGAAAATTTTACATAGCTTGGATAAAATTATAATATTCACATGGTAATGTTTCTACTAATTTCACATATCTCATTATATTATGTCTAGTACTTAATTCAAGGTTGATTCAACGGAAAGAGTGGGGGAAGCTCGGAATGTCTGATGAGAAAAATGTATACTTTTCAGGATTGGCTCTTTAAAAGTCCATAGTGTTCTTGATTTATTCATAAAAAGTAAACATAAAAGTTTATCACCTGATTTAATTCTTTTTAACCATACATTTGATATTTGTATTTACAAAATATAAAGACATAAGTATTTATGCAATATTACGTGTACATCCTGAAGAAATGCCACACAATTTCTTCACGGATTTTCGATTAATGTCACTTTGTTATCCGCTCTTTACGCGTGGTATAGTTGGTAATTTGTGTCCCTATTCATGTTGTTCAGTGTTTAACTTCTACCAGCGACGGTTGCTCGGGGGTCTTAAATGAATATAACGTGAACGTTCGTAAGTCTGATGGATACAATATAATGCCCCGCGTTCCTTGCGGCTACGGGTCACTGAGCAAAATCGCCAAGTTGCCATTCAGGCTCTTCGTTAATGCTGCAGGGTCCTTTAATAATTTCGCAAACGTATACAATAGCCGACATAATAAAAATATAATAATAAGGTAACGTAAGCAGAGCTAAATATTGAAATTGAATATTAATTTCTGCCTCTAGTCAGCAGAGTGGTATTTATGTCCGCCGTTATGCCCTTACGCGACTGTGTCAATTTACGTCTATTACAGGAAGAAATTTCAGCTCATCCCAAATAATATTAAATGTGATATATACGCTAATTCAAAAAGCGGCTGCGTAATATATTATAAATGTCACAAATAAGTCAGGGTCGTAGATCATTTGGACGTTTGGAACACGTCGGTGTCAGACTCATTCAAATGCCTCTTACCTATCCAAGTCATCGCTCGGGACTACTCGAGCTCACACAATTGTGATAAAATGTATCGATTATATGTACATGTTCCAGTAGCGTGGAATTCACTTGATGATGAAGTTAATATTTCTGAAAATTGACTAAACAATATAACTACTATAACACGAAAGTTTAATTACCTGTCACCCTACATAACAAGATATATTTTAATGAGAAGATATAAGTGAAGGAACGTTGGTATTAAGTTTATGCTATGTACAGTGTGTAGTCAGCAGTACGGCGGAGAATCTCGGCTATTTTTGGGGATTATTGCTAATAATTTATGTCAACAAAATTGTATGTTAATACATATTAGCGCCCGTTTCGTTGGCGCTATCCGATGAACATCTTATAATTTTAGTGCTGTCTATAGTCATTTACTATCCGCTAATGTAGACTCTGTAGACATTTTCTCTTGTTGAATCAAACAAATTCTTTGAATTAATGTTTTTAAGGTTTTTATTATGACCGAAAAGGAAGAAAATATTATTTAAAATAAAAAAATAGATATTCATAGTAAATAAATGGAAATCATGTTATTATTAATTATTATGATAAAGTGTATTTCTACACCTGCCATCAGTGTAAGCTCTTAGAACTATGCGCTATGCACTGTACGTAATGGCATCTTAAAATTACATCAACGACTTATCCCCTGACGAATATTCTCTCTGGAAGGCAACCAAGAAGTTCAAAAACGGCTATAAAAGCAATATCACCAATAATAACTCCAGATCGAAACTAGGCAAGAAACGATCACGAGGTCCAAAAGTTCCTTGAAACTCCATATCAACTCTCCAAATATACAAGTAGAAGTTCGGAGGATAACATTAACTAACCCCCAAGAAGCATCCTGGTACCTAAGAAAGCAATCATACTCCTCACATTGATCTTTAATGCTATGCTGAGGCTGTTATTTCCCCATATAATGGAAATACGCACAATACGATAGCTAAATTAGACTAGATTTGGTAGTAAAATATATGGCCTGTTTGCTTAGAATGTTTCTTTTTAGTGCTCTAGTATTAGCTGAATATTTGTAACTGTTCTTCAATAAGTTGTATTAGTGGTAAAGACCAATTAAAGTGTCAACATGAAAATTCGTATATATTATACAATGTGTAGTTTTTTCAAGCGGATTTTGCTTTTAATGTAGCGTAGAGGAATTGTATGTGCTGAAAAGTTGTGGCTTTGGCATTCTTTCCTAAAAACGGTAAATATTATTTTCTGCTCCTTTGGCCTAAGAACGTTTCTATTTCATAGTTTTGTAGCAATTTTCGTCGAAATACAGTCAAAAATAACTGAAAATTTTATTAAAAAATAACAAAATCTTTGATAATATCATTCACATTGACATTGACATTGAACATTGACACTTTCAGAATTTTGACCTGCCAATTTCATCTAGAGTATCATTGAGTTGGTATAAGTAAGGTATGAAGGATTATGAACAAATACTAAATATTTAAAGTATAACTTTACACAACTTGGTACAATACAATATTAATCCTTGCCATGTATAAATATTTAAGATAATAAGTACTGGGTAAATCTTTCTCCCATTTGTAGATACTTACTATAGGGTCGCCGCTGTAGCTTGAAACAAAAGCAGGCCCGTAGGCATACATATAGAATATGACTCCATCGTAGTATCTGGGCTAAATAAACATGTGAAGGAAGTTTTTATATAGGTATCTGACATGAGGTACATCTTCATGGCATTAAATAATCAGTAAAAGGGTAGTCCTTTTAAAAACAGTAACTCAATGTTTGTATAATTTCTCGAAATAATAAATACCCAGATAATAGTTATTTATGAAATAACGATAATAAAGATAATAATTACGGTACTAGCTGTGACAATACGGCGTATTCCGCAATGAATCAAAAATTGTTTTTTTATAGTGTTTTAATATCAGCTAATTTAAAAAGTTCCTAATTTTCCAGCACGCAAAAAATATTAATAATTCTTTCACTAAATATCCATTTATTGTCAACTTAAATAAGTTATTTTCATTATTATAAATTTTAACAATAGTACTCTTATAGTGTAGTACTTTTTAGTAGAGGCCGAGTTTAAATTTATATTGATCTCTCTTTGATCCAATATATTTAAGTCTACTTTAAGGTTTTGTTGAACGGAGTTTTCTATATATTCTTCTACCACGTTCGTTGCTTTCCATCCACCATGCCTTTTAAGAGTGGTATGGTCTGCTCCTGCATCAACCAGTATTGCAGCAGTAGTTGTCCGGAAATAGTGGCAGGAGTAATTCTGCAATTTTTTGGGGAAACCCTCTATAGAAAATGCCAACGCATTGTCGTGTACATTTTCCACTTCTAAAAAAAAGTGTGAAAAAAATAGACTTTATCTTTATCATCAAGTAGGTTTTATCATCTGCTTCTTTAACAAATTTCTCACCTTCTGATTTTCTTAAAACACTAGACCTCCTGGATCTATGTCCTACCAATTTATGACTAAGGAAAGCAATTAAATTTGAAAATTATAACGGTTACTCCCTTCAATGATTCCATCTTCAAATAAGAGATACGTTTTTTATATGTATCTTTAGATTTTGTCAGCAATAATGACTGAACCGCGAATTTTTGCTTATTTCTTCTATATCATCTTCAACATTATCACTGGAAGCAAAAGATTCGGACATTTTTCATAATCCTTGACACAATAATATTAACGAAAATCTAATGGAATCGTAGAAACAAACTCGTTTCTACATCAACATTTCCTCAGGATTTTTAATTCACATTTTCGAAATTCGCAATTTTCAATAAAAAAAATTGATAAATATATTTATTTGAGCTAATTTCAAAACGCTATTTAAAAAAATCATGTGTGAACTCGTAGGGTGCAACGCGTCTTTTCCGCATACGGCGTATATTTTTTAAAAAACTTATCATTTACTAAACTATTATTCAAGTACTGTTAAAAATTTGCAAATTGCTAATCAGATTACCTTCCAGTTTGAAAGAAATTGGTGCTAGTACAATCCGAGGTCTTCATCTTAGATGTATTTGCAAGTGGGGTCTCGGTGGAAGCGGTGGACATTGTGTATATACATAGAATTTTTCAAACAATTTGCAATATGGAGAAGCAAATATTATATTATGTCCAATTATTTTACCTCTTGCACTGTCTCTTCAAAATGTAAACAAAAGGACAATATTCTGAGAAATATATTATATA
Organism: Tetropium fuscum; assembly: GCA_964058915.1. Taxonomy (NCBI): domain Eukaryota; kingdom Metazoa; phylum Arthropoda; class Insecta; order Coleoptera; family Cerambycidae; genus Tetropium; species Tetropium fuscum. Next base: position 8,700 of record CAXKVY010007515.1, on the reverse strand, counting down.
TTCACTGTCGAAAAATTACAATAAAGAGAAGAAAACCATTTCCGGAAGACGTACTTCATATGTTGAAAATTCCTGATGTTTTAAACACCACCAATAGGCCAAGCTGACGATATTGAAGATGACATTATATTGGACAATGATTCTTATAACCTTCTTATAACCCTAATGAAAATATGCCTAAACTACAGCTTTATTTCATTAAAATTATTTTTTTGCTATGTGTTCCCATCCCTACCTACCAACATATCTGCTATACGAGTATACATAGCTCCTAAGCAGATATTCGATCCATGCAGATAATGTAAAAATTCGGTAGATATAATAATTATCAAGCTAATATCAAGTAGAACTATTCATTATATTCATTATTAGGAAGAACATATTTTTGTCGTTAGGAAATTATTATTGGTTGGACAACAATATTGTTGCTGAAAGCTATTGAAAATTCTAAAAATCAAAAGAAGAAAATGTAGGCAGCAATTTTAGAGGCGAATACGAAAGACGAAATACAAATTTGCGAAAATAAGGCAATAAATTTAAAAGCGATAGTCAAATTGTATTAACATAGCCAACTGTAATAATTGCTCTTTTACGATATCTGAGATATCCATATGCTTTCACATTTTTACTGTCACTCTATAATAGGTAACGACGGCTTCTATATAAATAAGGTTATAATGAATTGAGCCAGTCTTAACGGCCATAGAATTAGGTTTATTTTGCTCTTCTCAAAGGATCATCAATTATTTCTGATGGCGATATCAGTAGACAGAAATAACGAAATAACTGACTTTCTTTAGGGGCATATAAAAAGTCCACCCTGCCTTTGGCTGGCTGATGGCATTGGTTATAGGCAGAGGATAGCCCAATCAATAAATAATTAAGGTCCTTCTCGGTATAAACATTCTGAAGAAACTGATGGCCATATACTAAAGAGAAAGTGAATTAGTAAACACTCAATATGAGTGGTAATGTTCTCGTAAAATTGGATTCGGTTTGGTAGAGTGTCTCAGATAAATTTAGATTGCCTAAATAATCCTTCCTATAAAATTAACTTCGGGAAATAATTTTGATGCCATAATTTCGAAGCGATGTTGGTAAGTATGAGTGTCATGATTATTGGGTAATTACTAAATCAATTAATGTGTTTGAGAATATTATAAATATTACATATATTCTTGTAATTGTTATTAGTTTATGTCCAATGTACCAATGACCTAAGTGATTAGAATTTGTACAATTTCATAGAAATTCTTTAAATCTATATTGAGACATGTTAAATCTAGTTCATAAATCAGTTATACGCATTTTAACAGTTGCTCAAAATAGATTTTTCGAGATAATAATTTCGAGTGTTAGTCGTATTGAATATTAACATCACATCCAAAAAAATGTTGGATACATACACAACATAACCTTTTGTTTTATGGAATAAGTTTTTATTGGAATAAAATTTTAGGAACGCCATTAATTCTGAAACGTATATCGATTGTTCTTTTTGCAACATTTCGAGATATAGATGGCTTTAGAAAATTCTTGTAAATCTATTCAAAATATTACAATAGTGCAATAATAGAATGGGAATATCTGAAAGCATTTACAATGAGGGGAAGAATTGTCAAAATACAATCCTTAAGCGCTGTTACAGTTGCGGTGAAACAATTGATCAGATTTTTTTCTTGCGCTTCAGGAAAATGTGAGATCTGACTAGGAGGAGAATCAGTTTCTTCTTACTTGGGCTATAATAAGTTCTTATAGTATGGAAGGCAGCAATTTTTTTTAGTACTTATTATCACAGTTGAAGAATATCGATTAGGTTGTTCTATTGGTAATTCTAATCAACTATGAGATTGGCATAAACATAAATTGCGTCAAAGTGATTCAGGTGAGAAAGAATAAGCGACACACATAAAAGGATTTCAAATTTTTTATTCCATAAATAGTTGTTGGCGTCAAATCAATTTTATATTACTAACTGATTTTCTAATGAGACTAGATACATGCTGTCAATATCGGAAATAATTATCTAAGAATTATATAATCTAAATTTTTTGAACGGTTTCCTAAAATTGAATCTCCATGCCTCAACACGTATAATCAAGAAAATAAAGCACTAAAAACTGCTTAACTATCAATTTTTTGAGAGGATCCTAATGTGTTCGACTCCTGAGAGCATCTATAAATTTTATGAACTAATTTGATCAATTACTTTTGAAAAAATATATTTTTGCATATAAAAATATGTATTTTAGAAGTGCATCTCGAAGAGACAATAAATAAAATTAATATTGATGAAAATTAGTCAAGTTTTGCTACTCGGAGGTTTTCTAGGTTGCTGAACATGAATGTAGCGATGGCAACGTTCTCCGATGTACCTGGTGTACATGTTACCATAAAGTCGAAACTCGTTACTTGTTCGGGGGTTTTTTGGGTCGCTGAACAAGAATATCACGACGGCAACGCTCTCCGAGTTGTAAACAAAAACAAAATGTAGGAAAGGAATGGTTCTTAACAAAAATTGTTATTTTTAAAGAATTTGGTTACGAAATTATTCCACAGAGTGTTTTAAAATTAGGGTTATATAACAACCGTTTAATTAGCCCTGTATAATACCTAAACCGTCCTCAGTTAACAAAAGACTGGATATGCAAGTTGAAATTAGTTGTTTTATCTACAGTATTCTAAAAAAATTTTCAAAATTGGACTAAAAGTAAAAAAGTTATGAGACTTCAAATTTTAGCAAATATTAACGTGGTGCGATAATTTTGAACAGCAGTGTATTTAATATTATAAGAAGGGTATTATAAGAGACAGCTGTTCTTTTAATTTAGTTTACCTGAATTAAATGGCCTTTCATCCAGGAAGATATACTTTTATAAAATTATCAGTACAAATATTAATAAAGAAACGGCCAAAGAGAATTTATTTGCCGGTGTCCCGCCTATTTATTTGTTTCACCCTACTATTTCGGCTCGCGACGAACACACGTGGTTTCGGTCGGTCTACAGTTGGTATGTAGGTATCTCGCGGTTTATTTTAAATATTTGAAATACGGTACTATTATTCAAAATATTTGCTATATAACGGAACGGAACCTATTTACGTTACAAAACTTTGTCTACTGGAGCTCATTTTTTTAAATTTGAACTTTTAATATAGTTGGTAGCATTGATAAGATGTATAACGGGCTTCAGTTTAGGAGTTATTCGTCTTACTTCACAGTTTACACAGTATCAATACAGTGCACGTGTATTTTCTTCTGATTTTGTTGGCATATGATTGAATTTGTTCATTACAAAATTCAGCAACAGTGATAGTAAATATAAATTTAAGCAAGTTTTTAATGTATTAATGTTGAAATAGCTATTTATGTAACCAGTTGGGAGAAGTATTATTTTATGTAACGAGCAGATTTCTGCTAGCGCTAGCGCCCGTTCCGCAAAAGGTTGCAAGTTACACAAAATAGTGTTTCCCAACGTGTTTCATACAAGATTTTTTCTACTTTTGACCAATTTTATGTTACGAATTCCCATAAAACTCTAGAATATAACGTCCATACTCTCCATCCTGAGCATCAGCTACCTCGGAGGCCATTGTCGTCGTGATACTCGTGTTCAGCGACTCCAAAAACCCCCCGAGTATGTAACGAGTTTCCACTTTATGTTAGGAATTCCCATAAATCTCTAGGAGACGACGTTCATACTGTCCACTATGCGCACTAGGTATCTCGGATACCATTTCCGTCGTGATATTCGTGTTCAGCAATCTAAAAAAAACCAAGAGTAGCAAAACTGGAATGATTTCCATCAATATTTACCGAGTTGAAATTTTTTTATTTATTATGTCTTCGAGATGCACTTCTAAAATGCATATTTCTATATGCCATATCCATTTTTTCAAACGTAATAGATCAATTTAGTTCACAAAATATATAGACGCTCCATCTTACTGCTCAAAAAATCGGAAATGCATTGCTTTATTTCCTCGACGAGTATATTTACCATATTGTACGTTAGTCAAAACAGTTCAGATAGTACTGCAGGCTAAACTGGTAATTTATGCGGCCTATAGCAAACAGCAGATTGGCTATATAGCGAACCCATAACATTGACCATTATTGCGGAAATTGATGGACGTTAAATATGCAATTTCGATAATGAAGCGATCTATTTATAATATTAATTGCATTTTCACAAGGTTAGCGAAATATTATATTATCAAAGCGGTATGGAAAATCCAGTTGTTCTTGAAAACGTCTGGACTGTAAACCACAACAACTTGAATTTAACAGAAAATAAATAATTCTAAGAACAGAGTGTGTATGTCTTAGGTACAAACAAGGTATTATACCGAAAGGTATTATGTGCAGAATGTGTGTGAATCCACGACGACTGAAAAATCTTTAAGGGTGAGCGAAACACAGAGGAATAAATAGAGGCATATACGAAAATCTCACTGGGGTTGCGAACTTTCGTAGAAAATAATTATGTAAATTATAAATAAATTATGGAAAATAAGGACGTGAAATCTACATAGTTAGAATGCATAACATGAATACATGATTTTAGGTATAATTTTTAAATTTTGTTAAATTTTAGAAATTATACGAAGACAATAGAATGAAATAAATGGACAGAGGGAACTTAATCATCAAAAATGATTATATAATTTTTTTATTACATAAGAATGTTCTACCATACTGAAAAATAAGATATGCAAAATATGACGACTTAATTCCCAATAATAAATTTGTTATAAATTATTAAAGTGTGGCGCGCGCGCGAACCGTTTCAAATAGGTTCGTGACGCCACATCCTACAATTTACAAACAACGAGACAACAAGACCGATTCGGTCGGCTACGGGAGATCCACTACTCGACTTGTTTTCGTAGTTCATTCTGCCGCAACGCCTACCAGATGTTGTAAGCTGTGACGACACAGCTCGTTTCGGGCCACCTCAATTTTATCGATATGTAGGTCCTTCATACTGATCGCGCGGAATTAGAAATCTTGTTTTTTTTTGTGAAGTACACATTTTACTACAACGTTACGCTATGGTTTTTAGTATTATTTTTATATTTAAAATTATAGTCATGCCCCTATTACAAGTCATATATTTGGAATAATAAATATTCTTATAAAATCGATATTTGCCTTATTTTATGATATGGATTACGTACAAATATTCAAATTACAATGTAAATCATATAACGTTTCCTTTTTATTTCGCCATGTATGCCATATTTAGAAAAAGCGTTCGAGTCAGATATGCACTTTAAAACAGAGTGAGCGAATTCCAAATAAAATATTGCCAACATATTGTAGCATACAAAATAAGTTCGGAGTAGTGTGCGCTATGAATTATTCATGTGATAAAATACTCTCCAAAGCGAAGCTAGACAATTTAGCAAGAATCACACATAATAACTACGCTTAAAAAAGATAAATTACAGCAAAAAGATAGAGAAATAATTCATATAGCAGAGCTTTGTACATGACCTTTGTAATATTTCTTAGACACTAGATCTTCGGATGAAGTTGTACTCCTCGGTACAAGCCAGGACGGCAATAACTTAGCTGTGTCTCATTTATTCTAGCAGTAACAAATTTGTTAAAGCTGGGTTTAATATTTCATTTTCCTGTGTTAAGGAATTCTGTGTTGGCTACAGTTATTCAATATTTTGTTTGGTTCTATAAATTTATTTTGAAAGAAGATAAACGGATGGAATAGAAGGGGGTGATGGCCAAGCTGTGTAAAGCGGTAGCCGTTCCTGGTAACAGCACTGGTCTCAACTCCCCGTTGATTGCAAAGAAGTTTTCATTAACATGTCTACAAGAGTTTCCCTGTTCCCTCAGCCCTGTTTCCTCAGACGTGTTTGACGGCTTCTCATTGGAATACCGTTCGCTTCATTTATATAATTCAATTATTTAGTTCATTACTTTGATATAACCGGAAGTAGCCCAGTCGTAAAGCGTGTGGCTTGTATGCTATAGGGTGGAAGTTCGATTGCCACAGTTTCTATAAATTTTTTCCATTTCTTTTTTATTTAATAACTTATACATATGTAGAAATACGTATACATGGTATAAGGTCTGCCAATGAGGGCTAGTTGAATTATCAAGAATATTTTTAGATTGTTACGTTATAAGAATTTTCTTAGAGGGTCGAATACTGATAATATAGATACGGGTACATGGCATAAGGTCATGTTTATTAACGTCATCGTCATATCTATTAACGGCATTGTTTACCATCACAATAAATTAAATACGAAATAAAATACTTCTTCACGCAAGGAATATTTACTTTTACCTACATTATACCTCTTCTATCTATCATAATATTAATACGTATATTATGAATTGCGTTTTTAGAGAATCATATCTTAATTTCTTTGGCTTGTTTTTCTAGGCACACTCTTTGCTGATCTATATTGAAATTAAAATAGAGCTGTTTTAAATAAATCGAGTTTGATTTTACACGGCGCTACGAACAAAACCTATTATAAATATAATGGTTATAAATGTTAAATATATAGTATAAATGTGCAATTATAAATACTGTAGTTCACAGTTATATTGGTTAATTAATTAAATTGGCTGACTTTCGCGGAATTGCATATCCATGGATATGAGTAGAAATATAACTAAAAATTGGAAATTATGTATTCAACAATTTCAATTATCTAGTGGCTTCGGAATATGAAAACAAATCAGAAACACACAGTTGTTACATTTGTTTAAAATTAGAAAGGAATATGTAAAAAATAATCTCTTAATTCTCGAATTTGACAAATATTTCAATAGTCAACCTAGTATTCAAGTATGTTTTTAACTAGAAATCAGATGAAAGGTGATAAAATTCAACAGTTTATTACCGATTTAAAAAATAAAGTCTAAAATCGGTATTTTCGAGACTTTGAGGCTGTTGAAAAATGAGGAAAAGTATAACAAAAGCAGTGCATATATGCTTACCGGTTGAAGAATCAAGAGAAGAAGTTGAAAAAATGTATATAGTGCCTGCAAATATTTAAAAAGTGAATAATCATGTGCCGAATACTCCTAGAAGTAGACCATCTTCAATGAACTTTCAACTGCAAGTCTTGGTCTGAAAGGGCAATATCAACGTTCTCGAAGAAGTACAGCTAATAAAGAATGAATCTAAAATGAAATTAAATTAACGAAATATTCAAATGACGCCATACTTATGGTGGGAATTCGTCAGCTGATTTGCAATTACAAAAATATAGATCATTTATTAAACTTTGTTGTCATATATATATATATTGATTCACCAACTATTTTAGGCCTAGATAGTTGAATAAAATTAAATAGTATAAAAAAAATTGATCATGTATTTTCTGATGATAGTTCAGTATTAAAAAATATACAAGTTTTTGAGTACATAGATTGTCTTAAGCATCAATATCATACAAATTTGATTGAAGGTGCTCAACCTGTGGTTTATCCTGCTCGAAAAATACCATGGCCCTTAATAGAAAAATTTAAAAGATGGTTACAGAATGAAAAATGAAAAAACAATTCAGTAAGATATATTATCTATCCTACGGAGTATGTTAATCTCATTGTTACATCTTTTTAAAAAATGGGTCCTAAAGAATTTTTCTTGATCCCATAGAATTAAATAAAATTAATCGCAGAGAATATTTTCCTTTGCCTACTTCTGAAGAAATTAATGCAAATAGTTAAGTAATGCAAATATTTTTCTACCTTGGATGCAATGAGATTGTGGCAATATTAGATTTGGGCCATATTAGATATGCCCCAAAGAATGCTGAAGATGTACACGGGTTTTTGGGAATGGTCACCTACGTAGGGAAATTTATTAATAACATCAAATGTTACTGCTCCGCTTAGAGTGCTATTAAAAAAATACTGCATGGGTTTTGGATCATCCAGCATGAAACAGCAATACATAATTTAAAACAAAAATTATTTTGAGAGACCTGTTTTGCAATCTTATTACCCCGAAAAACCTATAACTATTTCTACAGATTCTACAAAAAATGGAGTTGGAGATGTGCTGCCTCAAAATGGACTACCGTGTATGTATGTGTCCAAAGCTCCTACAGATGTGCAAAAAAAAATGCGCAAACGGAAAAGGTTCCTTATTCGAGTGCGGACGTTTTTATCAATTTATTTTCGGTAAAACAGTGACGCTAGAAACTTATTACAAAGCAGTAGTTCAATTTTTTAATAAGCTGTTACATAATTGCAGTCTCCGTTCACAGAGAAGGTGTATTAGATTACAACGGTATGATTTAACGCTTGTATACAAACAAGGTAAAGAGCTTTTCATAGCAGACACATTATATCGTAGCTATCTCAACGTAGGCGAGGCAAATTAACATTTCAACTCCGAAATCTTTCCGAATGGATGGATTGAATGGATGGATGGAAAACGCTTTTTTTGAGTGCATATTGTTTGAGTAAATTTATTTTGTAAATAATTAACAAAATTATCCCTATTTTCTTACTCGGGTGTTAATAAAATAAACTTCCACATAAATTGCTGAATTTTCTCTAGGATTCATTACAGTCATCTGAGAATCACTAAATGCAAGAATAAGGCCGGAGAATATTGTTTTGCCTCAGATGTCCTAAGCAAATAGAAGATTTGGTTCAAATAGTTTACTACGTAGAACCATTCAAAAAAATAAAATCAAGGAATCTATGAT
>CAXKVY010007514.1:0-11696 GCA_964058915.1 Tetropium fuscum | reverse complement strand
TTTACGTACATTTAATTATTACTGCAATTATACTTTTCTATTGCAAACTGAATATACAAGTGTACGGCAGGTGTTGTTAAATAAAACTACCTACTTAAATAATAATCATTCCGTAAACGAAAGCCACCAAGCATTGAAAGCCTACCGCTGCTGCTGTAACGAAATTCCCAGTATTTCCCAAGTGCAGAATAAATCTCGCATTTCTATAAAAATATTTTTTCATCTCCCAGTTTCTATTACTGCGCTGTAAAAATGAGAGGCAAAGAAATGAATCTACAAGTCATCATTCGTAGGTGCTTCTCTGTGGTACGCTGAAATTATCCGTCAACATTTATTTTAAAAACCGAGGGTTCATCTTCAAGTCTGAATCTTATAACTGGCGGTACACGTAGCCAAGGCGAACAAATAATAATACGTTCTCTTGTGTATGTGAATATGTGAATATAAATGTTCATAATCGCTCAAGAACTTACCTGGATGTGTTATTGTTGTTAGATGGCATGGGTGTTGGAATTCTGGGCGGCGCCACTGGGATGGGGGTGCCTCTCCTCTTAACAGGGTGGCTACTCCTCGATAACTCTAAATTCATCTGGAACGAACATTAGAACAATTAGATATTTTAATACAGATCAACTTAAGGGTGCTCTATACCAGCTGATCAAATCTCGATCATAAGTGAAGTATAATAGATTTGATTGGAAAACGGTTGAATGAACGGTTGAATGACAAAGCTCTCCGCATGCGGAAAGCTTTGAAATAAAATATCAGGAAATTTCAAATTGGCGAAAAATAGCAACTTTTATAGAAAAATTTTATAGAAAGGAATTGTGAATCATATTATATTTAATAATTTTCAGTCATTTTGATCTGTTTTTCTTTAAACATTGTTTTACACAAAAGTGAATAACTTCTTACGGCAGCCCGTAAACAAAATCATCTGTTAGTCCCTAGTGCTATTTAGCTATCCTCAAATCTTGTGGGTTCGCTGCTCTCACTTATTCAATCTCATTTACAAGATCGCTCTTAGATGGTCAGACTATACGATAAATTATCATCTGTCATTCCCTACTGCTATTCATCTATGCTGAAAATCTGACAAAAATCAACTTCAATTTTACTTAGACATAAAAAGAATATTGAAAATCTGAGGCATACTATATGAACATCGAACTAATGCAGACAAATTTACCTATGTCTGAAAGTGCCAAGTCATAACCTGAACTTTTAATAAGACATAATTCGTGACTTCATGTCCTTAAGTAATAGGCCCAGTGACCTAGACGTCCATAGACGTCGCTGTCCGTGAACGTGTTAAACATATTACAGATTTAATTTGGAACCTTATTAAGGATTTTACTGGCTAATTTCGGAATTCTACAGGATGCTACTTTCATGTTATATTGTCTTATTTTGGTGCTTTCACTTTCTTATAGACTAGATGTTCATTATTAGTTCATTATTTCAATTTATCGACAATCGGCAGTTCTCCTTTCCTGTAGTGGGTCGACTTTGCGTTCTTGTCGAAACTCGAAACCTTACTGACCAAAAGTCACTAAACTAACTAGATGTCAGTAGCGGGCCGAACTACATCCTATTCTTAAATAATTAATCTCTGTAATTTATCACACTACGATGTATCCACAGCTCCGTAAATGTCATTTAATTTAATTTGCTCATTAATGCACAACGTTTGTTACCGAGCGTTATCCATAGCGCTTTGAAAATATGCTATCTTTTGCATATTCACTGTATAGATATTACAACCATATTTCTATACAGGGTTTTTGTACGGGATAAATAAATCTCTAGACGAGTACCCTTAGAGGCCTGAACCCGCAGACCAACTTCACTTCGTTTCTCGGACAGTCACCTTTGAGGGATTGCGAGACTTCTTTCATCTATCTGTGGATTTGTCTGCGGGTATACCTTTCCTACCGCTATGGACTGTGGACTATGCTGCTACTTAACCAGATAAGCTTTAGACTTTTATTATGTGTCTCTATTTTATCACTGTACCGTCTGTATAGGGGGGGAGGGGTACTGTACTTCTATTTTTTATTTTTTGATATAATTAATTATTAAAAATTGGGGTTAGGGATCTGCTGGGTATGGATTTTATGAACTAAGATAGTTCCAACGTATTACCGCTTATGTAGCTACCTCAGAGGTACTAATATTTACCGTTGGCCATGGATAACTTAACCCCCACTGTCAGGTTACTTACTTAATTTCACAGTTATAGATGTAAATATATACATATATTTTTATATGATATTTACATATCAGTAAAGTACCGAATTGCATTGTTTTATTGGAGTAGGAATACAATTTTTTATCTATGTCTCATGCTACAAAACAACCTTAATTCTAGTGGCATTAACATACGCCCTGAGATAATTTTTTTTCTACTACGTTAATGCATCGACTGTAAACTTTCCTCACACCCTTTTGGGAGAAAAATTGGTAGTTAATTTCTTTGGTGCCTTTGCCTATAGCTTCTTCTACACTATCTTCTTCAATAATACCTTCTTTCCTTTCTAATATTACCTTCCAGTTTTCAGCCTTCCAATTTGTAATATTTTCTTTACTTCCTTTTTATATTTATTTTTCGGCTCATCGTATTCTTGCTATTAGGTATTCCATTAATATTTCTTTGTTACCTGCATTTAAACTATATGATCTAACTCCATCTTAGCTCCTCTATAAGATTTTATAACCTGGATCAATAGGATCTCTTCTTTTACTATAGTAGTACATGATCAATTTGTTTGAGTTTCCGCTTATAAAACTGCATATTTACCCGTATTTATCGTTCCTTCTCCTCTATTCCGCTCCTGACCATCTTACTTACTTATTTTTTCTTCAAAATAAGTATCAGTAGTCACACTTAAAGTGATTTATTTGGTGGAGATTGGTCTAATATTCCTGGTATAAAGTTGGGTGGTAAGTTGTTTTATGCAATAGTACCTATTTGTGTATCACATTTTATGGAAGTAAAATTTAAGCAAAATTTTGTGACATTTTTTTGAATGTGTCAAGCTATAGCAAAAAACGAAATACATCTAAAATGTTTTCAGTATTAGTGGTCTTTGAACACCTTCCATGGAAGAAAATGAAACCTATAAGCTAGTAATAAACTGTTTGGAACACAAGAACAGGCAATTATACATACTTAAAGTATGTAAATGTGCTCCAAGTTGAATAGTAAAAACTATTTTAGGACCGAAGGCATTCTACGGCCGTAATTCACATAGAAAGTTAGTAACACAAACGTAGGGTCAGGACTTTGTAGTGCTTCTTTGAGCATGAAAAAGTATTATAGGGGTAGTCCCTGTTTATCTTACAGCAACCTTTGCAGCGCCGAACGTAAATGTAGTGTGTATTTTAGTAATCACCCCTAAATTTAAAGTAAATAGTTTTTGAAGACTGCTATTTATAGGATATCAAGTAGTTATGTTTGGTTTACATAATTAAGATTCCATGGAAGGTAAGGTTATAATATACGGGTCTTCGGGTTTAATTAAGTTTTGGTTGTTCAAAATTATTGTCGGATAGATGATGAAGGGCATGATAATGGGCATGAAGTATGAAACAGAACCCGAAATGAAAACAATAATTAATTTGATATTGATTTTGTTATTGAATGTATATTATGTATATTATTCAATGTTATGTAAAAAAATACGTTTGCAACTTTAACGCTTGCAACTTTACTAATCTTTCACGACTACAATGCGAATTATCAGATTCATATTTTTTGTTGTTGGGTAATTGTGAATGTCATAAATTTTGATTTACTTACATTAAGACTGAAGAGATTACCATTTAGTCAATGTTGCAAATGTTACACTGAATTCTGTTTTTACTGAGTTCCATGAACCACCGACAAAATAGAAGAGCAGTATCATAAGCATATTATTATTATGAAATTATATCTGCCTCGAAATCTCTAAAACATGATGTTTCATTTATATAAATTATAAATAAAATAGGTCCCAAAGTTGTGCCTTGTGGGATACCTTTATTAACAGTTACACATTCGCTCCAATAATGATTTATCCTAACTCTGGGTTCGGTTTGTTAGGTAATTCTAAAATTAACTTAAGGCGATAATTAAATGACCTCTAATATTTAAATGCCGCAAATTTTTAAGTGGGATTTTACAGTCTACCTTGTCAAATGCTTTGGCTATGTCCGAAATCACTGTTAAACACTGTTCATTTTCATTTGAACCATTTATAATTATTTATATAAGTTTAAGTATTATAGATTTATATAAGTCCAAAATGGGTGCTCGGTGCTTAATTTCCTTCTAAAGCCGTATTGAGATTTGTTTAAAATGTTAAAAGTTTCTAAGTAATCTGTTAGTCTTTTCTTTAGAGATTGTTCGAATATTTTGGCCATGTTATATGACCGAAATTGGACGATAATTGCTAACATTTTGTTTGTCACTTTATGGATTGATGTAGTTATAGCCTCTTTCCATAAAGATGGAAACCGTCCTTGAGAAAAACATAAGTTTATTATATGAAGCAGAGGACTAATTAAATATTTGTGAATAATCTTTATGCTATAGACATAGACAATTTTACCATCAGACCCTGGTGCAGTGTTATTTTTTAGGTTATTTATATAGTTTATAATTTCATTCACTATTATGGAGCGTAAGAAAAACCTAAAATTATCAGAACTATTTTTTTCTAATTTTGACATGTAAAGTGACACTTTTCAAAACCCTTTGACGTTAGGAAACGTCTTACTATTCATAACCAGCTACAAAAAGTAAAATATTTCGTTACTGGTTTTGTAAAGCTATTTATGTAACCAGTTGGGAAAAGTAGGTACTATTTTGTGTAACGATTTCTGCTGAACGAGCGCTAGCGAGTTCCGCAAAATAATGCGAGTTACACAAATTAGTGTTTCCCGAAGTGTTTCAGACAAGATTTTTTATAATTTTGTCCACCTTCATATTTTATGAGGGGAAAACTGAATTTTATACTGGTGTGACAGCTTGTCACTTTCATAGCTTGTCAGGTCTAAATAACCTACAATGAACTTTACACCAGTTGCCTAAAATTTTACTTTTCGTAACTGGCTGTGAAAAGTGAGACGTTTCCTAACGTCAAAGGAATTTGAAAAGTGTCACTTTAAATGTCAAAATTAGAAAAGTTCATTTCACAGTAGGTTATATAAACAATTATGAAATTTTACTTGTCTTATTTTTTATTTTAAGTACATTAAACTTATGGTACTGCTTTCGAAATGTTTCAAAAGTTTTGTTGTAAAAAAGATTAGCAGATTAGTTAAAATAATCCATGTTGCGATAAGCTTCAAAGATTGCTCATATTTAGATTTGACTTGTGCAACATATTTATATTTATATCATCCATCGATATTTCAATATTCTTTTATTTTATATAGGGAAATACACATCAATATCATCTATGTGATTTTTCATGTCTGTCTCTAGCTATACCGTAGCAGAATATATTACCACTTGATTATTCTATTTTTTACCTTAATAATTAATTTTGAAGTCTCTTTTATAACTATATACTAATTCAATTGTATTGTCTATGGGAACATAAATATTATTATTATTATTATTCAATTATTCGGAAACGAAAGTAAGCAACCTGGACCTGGAATGTCTAAAGCAGGAACTGCAATAACTGTTTATAAGACAGTGATCCTCCTGTGTCAAACTTCAAAGTAATTAAAGGATTTAACTCATGCTAAACTTTCTATAATCAACTATGTACACTCGAAGTCTGTTGACAGAGCACAACAGAACGAAGAAATGTCGACGCAAAGCCTCGGTGTGTGAGTATCGGAAAGAATTATGAACTCGCAGAGAACAAATAAATGGTACGACTGTCAGTCTGGTTAAAACAAATAAACGTATATTCTTTAAATCTGGTTAGTTGGGGCACCGTTTGTATTCGTTTATTCGTTTAGTTCGGGCACAGTGAATCCAAACGTCGCATGAGAAAATGTAATTATTTACGCGTTAATTTATCTTCTCAAGTAGATTTAATATTAGATGGCTGATGAAGGCAATTTTAGGATCAGCATGCTTGACAAAATAAATATTAATAATTAAATATCGGCAGTTTTATTTACAGCTCAGTGGAAACGTATGTTACATACATTTTAGCAGACGACTATTTTGATTGAGATTGTTATGATATTTATGTAATGGCGGTGACTTCGTTTAGATATTTTAAAATTGAGATAAATTTATTTTTACATCAAAGCTAGACGGTATTAGATGGAGACAAAAAGAATTAAATTGTAGTCAGTTGGTGAACCGCGTGATAAATACCTTGTGTCCATTCATCACTGTACTTTGATCTACAAATTCTAAAATTGACATTCGGTTAAGTGTAATAGCGAGTTTACTGAAGAATTCTTTTTCTGGAATTCGGAAGCGCTACATATGGATAATAACGACTAGTTAATCAGACTACTCAATAGACTACTCAAAATGCTTGGTTATTATCGAAAATCATTAGCATAGACGATAGTTAGAATATTATACCTACATTTTTTAAATTTTATTTTGATTATAAACAATGTATATATAATGCAGACAACGACTTTAGCATATCGAATTGCATCTAACTGCAGTTGGAACCAGTGGCGGATTATCCATTAGGCCCATAAGGTCCAGGCCTAGGTTCCCCCGTCAAAGGTTCTTGAGCAAACGAATAATAATAATAATTATGTAAGTAAAAATTTTAAAATGTCTTTCTGACTAAACTATAAACGTAAAAGTGTATTTTAATTAAACATCCGCCCAAAAATAGTCAACAACAATTACATTAGAAGGAAAATATTTCATTTTGAATTAATATATAAACTACCAATCTTTAAATTACTTAGTTTTTGAAAAATTGGCATATGAAAATGGAAAACGAAAAATTGCATTTGTTTCTATTTTTTTTTCGTAGCGTCAAGTAATACAGCAGTCCCAACCTGAGATATCTGGGTTGGTTTTAGAACCAATTGCTATTGATTTTCAAACTGAAAATGAACCTGTTCTTGAACAAAATGCAGTTGGTGAAGAAACGTCATATAGTGTTCCATCTGACAGTTTACGAATAATTCGAAAGTGTTTCATTACCAAAATTACTATCATCGAAATATATAAATGAAGAAATAATTTATGATACAGAAACATATCCTAAAGGTCCAGCCCTTTACTGTTTTATATTTTTATATAGTTTTACTAAGGTAAGGTTTACTGTATGATATTTTTTTATACTTTTTATGTTTTTCGTAGACTTATGTGATTGGAAAAATATTAATGTAAGATTATCAGATCATGAAAACTCTTTATTGCACAGAAACAAAACTCTAGAGAGTATATGTTGAAATTGACATACAAACCTGATAATAATTCAGTAAAAAAAAACAGAAAATTTGACAATCGTAAAATAACTAATTTTATGGAAGTAGCAGGTCACGTTCAGTTTTTGTTGAAATCCCTGTACTGTCATTAGCAAAAAAATCGGAACACTATTTTTTTCTAATGTAAATCTGTCTCTGTTTGAACATTTAATGAGTAGCCGGACAACTAACTGACAACGTCACAGAAATTGAAGTTAGATATACACAACTAGATTTTAGCAAAAATACGTTATAAGACTTGTCCTATTTTTTTGCTCACGACTGTACATAATATACACGTAGACACGTAGACTGAAGATGAACGCATGCATCTCAAGAATGGGATAAACCAACCATACAAGGAGGGTCTGAAGCCTAAAATATGTAACAAAAATATAAAGAATGGCAAACAAGACGCGGGGAAGAAATCTAAGACAAAAGTTCACTTATGTAATCCTAAAACCAATGAGGGATACCAAGATATCCGGAAAATATGAATGATAAATTTAGAAATATTGAAGTGAAGGAAGAAATAATTATGGATAGGAACAACAAGAAATACCTATCTAGTCTGGTAGACATTTCTTGTTGTTATAAATAGAGCTTTTCTATTTTGATGTAGAAGTATTCCTTCTGCCATATTTAAAAAGGTTTCACTGAAGTTCTAAAAAGAAATTATTAAATTGCAATAATACTTACTACTGGCCCCAAATAGTGGAAACTAAGGCAGAAAATAATTCATATGTCAAACAGCCAGTTTTGTATCATTTAGCTTCGTTTTAACACCACATCTATTCCACGCAACTTTGTCAGGTCCAATCCAATCCCATTACCAATAAACTATGTATTTAAAGAGAGCTGCTGACAGTGCTTCCTCTTAATCTCTTCCAGTACAGGAGCCACGTGCCTTAAATATTTAAGATAGCCATAAAACGAATTCCACAGCTCGGTTGATTTAATCAACCCCGCACACGGCCCGTACAAATCCGGTTTACCCTTCGACATCCAGCATTCATTAGACACGTCTAAGTTTAATGCTATATCGCAATTCAAACAAGAGGCTATAAATTTGGTGACTGGCCAAACTGACTCACACCCCACTCTGGTGGCTTAAGGGTCGCAGTGCCGCAGCAGATTCGGATGCAAATGTAATATGCCTACAAAGTGCAGAAATGTCATGTAAAGACGTAGTTTCACGCATGGACCATATTTTCTTGATGGGTGTGATTTCCTGGTCTATCAGAGTAAGGACTACTGATGATAGTTTTCAGTGGATATAAAATAAGGTAATTTGAACTTGAACTTTAAATGGGTATTGACAATGTAGTAAAATTATACACGTAAGACTCTTTCTATGGCATTTATTGAAGTTCACTCGTTACAATATCGATTTACATCGGACACATTTTACATAATAATATTTATAATATCTCTAACCCATTAAAATTTATATTTTGCAATAAGGTGAATATATTGTCTTTCCCATAAAATGGCCTTCATAATAGCCACTTTTGAAGGACATTTCCTATGTGAGTCACAAAATACTATAATACTATAATTTCACTACATGGTGATCTTGCCACGATACCAAAGGTCATTTGCCTTAATGTTGATATAGAAACGGTTTTGTATATTAGGTTTTAAGTTAATATTATTGTATCACTGATTTTTTTTAAATACGTAGTTAGAACAACATAGAACAATATTGTAGTAATCGGATAATAAAAAGATCCACGAAGCCTAGTGTTTTAATAACTTTAGAACATGAGAAATTTTTTAAAGAAACAGATGATAAAACCTTATTGATGATGAAGGTAGAGTGTAATTTTCACACCTTTCCAAATACTGAAATTTTTTCTTGTTTTAGATAGTGTTGATTGTTGGTATCAGTGGAGCATGCCATCCGGAAGAACTAACATTTCTTCAGCTTAAACATACAAGAGACATTGGACAATATATATATATATATATATATATATATATATATATATATATATATATATATATATATATATATATATATATATATATATATATATATATATATATATATATATATATATATATATATATATATATATATATTAGCTTTGAAATTCTTTGCTATTCATATATATATATATATATATATATATATATATATATATATATATATAGATATATATATATATATATATATATATATATATATATATATATATATATATATAAAGGGTCCGCCAATAGGGACGCTCGATCTTTGACAGCTCATGGCGGCCATGTTGTTTGTGGTAGAGTTGGCAAACGTAGTTGTTATTATTCAGTGTATCTTCACAAATCACCATGAACCAATTCAGCCGCGAGCAACATGTGCAAATCGTTAAAACTTATTACGAAAATCATTCATCGGTTCGAGCAACGTTCCGCGCGCTCCGCCAATTTTACGGTGCAATTGATCGTCCTGCTGAGTCGACTATCCGTCGTTTGATTAACAAATTCGAGGCAACCGGTTCGGTGAACAATCAGCCAACACCGACGCGTCGTCGAAACGTCCGATCTGCCCAGAATGTCGCCGCTGTGCGCGATAGTGTGCGTGAAAATCCGCGACAGTCAATTTCACGTCGCGCACAGGAACTCCGCCTTTCGGAAACATCACTTCGCCGAATCTTGCATCTGGATTTGGGCATGCATCCGTACAAGATCCAGCTGACACAAGAGCTCAAAATAAACGACCATAGACAGCGCCGTATCTTCGCTGATTGGGCTTTAGAGCAGTTGGAAGTCGACCCCGATTTTGGTCGCAAAATCATCTTCAGCGATGAGGCACATTTTTGGTTAAATGGGAATGTCAACAAGCAGAATTGCCGTTATTGGGCCGAGAACAATCCACAGGAGGTCCACCAGGTCGCAATGCACCCAGCAAAGGTAACTGTTTGGTGTGGATTTTGGGCCGGAGGCATCATCGGGCCGTATTTCTTCGAGAACGACGATGGTGTGTCCATCACGGTAAACGGCGAACGATACAGATCCATGATAACGAACTTTTTCTGGCATGAAATCGACAATATGGATGTCGAGGATATGTGGTTTCAGCAGGACGGCGCTACGAGCCACACAGCGCGCGCCACAATGGATCTTCTGCACGAGCGCTTCGGAGGAATGGTTATCTCGCGCGGAGGCGACATCAACTGGCCACCGAGATCGTGCGATTTAACCCCACTAGACTATTTCTTGTGGGGTTTTCTTAAATCACAGGTCTACGCAAACCAACCACAAAACACTGATGCCCTCAAAGTCAACATACGCCACGCCATCGATGAAATACAGCCCGATTTGTGCGCCAGAGTCATTGAAAATTGGACTTCTCGTATGCGCGCCACCCAGCGAAGCCGAGGTGGACATTTGACCGATATTATTTTCCATACATAATGCCTTCGAATACTCTTTCAAACAAAAAATAAATTTCATTTATAACTCTCACACAACTTGCTTTATTTCATTTTAAAGATCGAGCGCGCTTATTGGCGGACCCTTTATTAGCTTTGAAATTCTTTGCTATTCATATATATATATATATATATATATATATATATATATATATATATATATATATATATATATATATATATATATATATATATATATATATATATATATATATATATATATATATATATATATATATATATATATATATATATATATGGGTAGAAATTCCCATCACAAAGACGAACGTGAGATGAGAATTTACTTCTAGCTGGATCATCGAAGGAGTCAATTGTGTCGAATTTCGAAAATATTTCTCTCTTCATCCGTCACCAATTAAGGATATATAGAGGATTCCGTTCAATAAAAGCTTGAAGTAGGCGGAAAAATGTCCAAAAAGAAAAAAGAGATCAATATGAATACAAACTCGGTCTCTACTTCATGAAATACATGCGAAAATAAACAAACTACTTGTAAAAAAGTTATAGTTAAAATTTATAATAATGATAAATGATTTAAGTTGACAATACATGAATAGTTAGTTGAAGAATTATGATATATATTTACGTGCAGGAAAATTTTCCGGCACTACTTGGGAAAAATTGAACTTTTCCAATCTTAAATTTATTTCTATATCACAATTTTTCGAAACACTGTTAAAAAAAATTACTGCTGTAAAAATTTTATATATAATATATGCCTGTTAAATTATAGACGTTTTAGATTAGTATAATTTTTTGTATAACTTTGTTACCTGTAAATTAAATTTTAATGAGTTATGAATATACGAATATGAGTTATCGAATATAATTTACTTATATAATATAACATTTTGTTGA
>CAXKVY010007513.1:0-14052 GCA_964058915.1 Tetropium fuscum | reverse complement strand
CAATAGGTACTTTTTCTTCATGAACTTTTATGGTACTAGTCATAGCTAAAAGAGGAACAACTTTGTCAGCGCGTTTTAATTTGATATTATTGAATGTCAGTCTTGTCATTTTTGCCATAGAAGCAAGTCCAACTTCACGAGCTTTATAACAATTCATTTTATCATCACCAACGACACCACTCGCAATGGAAACAATTTTGTCAACCTCTGGAAAAGGATCATGCGTTGACAAACACTTTAAAAGTCTTCGTATGTCTTTAGCATCTTTTTTTACTCTAGAATCACTTGCATCAACATGCTGCTCGGTCGTATCCATCCTAACATTAGCGATATCTTCTAATTTTTCACAAACTGTATTCATAGCTTGCATACTATAAACCCATTTACTTATGACGCTCTCTTTTGTACTTCTTCCTCGAGCAATACCTCCATCTGTCTTCATAGCTTTCATCATAGACTGCTCAATTACCATGTCTGTTGAAGTTCCACATCTTAATTTGTCTGAACGTCTAACTGTGAAAAATCCTTCTGTAAATTTTTCGTAAACTTCAGGATCAATCAAATTCTGTAACTGTTGCATATCCTGCAAATAAAGATGTGCAGACTAAGCATAAGGAAAATGTCCAGACGCGTGAAAATAAGGAAGCATTTCTTTGACGCAGTTTAAATGAGCTTTCCAATCCCCCATACGCTCAGCTCTTAGAAACTCTTTAGCAATGGAAACCATAGAAAAATATTGAATCCAAAGTTTGGCAGTTGGTCCTCGTTCCTCATATTCTTTCAGTTTCTGATTCAATTTATGAAGTAAAGCTCCAGATACTTCATCGTCATTTTCAATGTCATTGTATGAAAGAGTGTTATCTAATATATTCTCGATATTTATGATTAGATCCATCCATTAAGTCATTAATTTCAACTTCTTTTAATATTATAATTGCCAAAGTAAGCTGAAGTAGTGTATGCGCTCGAACAAGTCTTGCGTAAGCATGACCATTGAACATTTTTTTTAATGATTTTACCGCATAGATCTCTGCGAGTACTTCTTTCATGCCGCTTCCTTGCATAATATGCCCAATGGCTCCCAGAAAAGACATCAGTAGATGAAATCCTCCGAGTCTGATGATGATTTTTGATACTTCAGATTTTTCATACTAGATAAGAGATGTATATACGTGGCGCACTCATGCATATTATGCCCATAACAACTTGAACAACTTTTTGAATCGTTATATCCCAGAAAGGGTGGCTCGTAGAAAAAAAGCACTCATACATTTTTGATAGATAATATGATGGCCTACAATTTTTGTCTAATATATTTTTATGATAAGACTTACCGTTTCGCTGAAAATCGCGAAAAACTCATTTTTTTGACCTTTGACCTCGAGTAAAATTTTTTCCATACACGGGAATGATGGGGAACTTTTGAGTTTTATTTATAATCACATTTTTAACAATTCAACCAATTTTCAGCTTGATGCGAATTTATGTACCTTCGCTCTCATTTTTATGTCTAGATTGACCGAACTATAACGTCAAAGGGTTTTTGAAAGTATCACTTTAAATGGCAAAATTAGAAAAAAATATTTTAGCGACATTGTATTCTTAGAGGTTATTCCTTAAGTGACTAAAAATCCCAAAAAAATCGTAAGGGAACGCCAAGACCGCTCCTAAGTATTTTTTTACTTTTTTCAATTTTCTCAAAAACGAAAGTTTTTATGGAACACAAAATTTCCACCGGTTAGTGTGGCATCACTTATAGGATTTTATAGTTAATGTAAATTTGAAATATTTAAAATAATTACAATATTTTGTCATAACCCATCCTTGTATCTTTTCTTCAGTATATCAATTTTGTAAATCCCATTTTCTTTGAATTTACTGTCTACTACCCAAACTCTAGTGTTGCTGGACATATTACATATACATCTACCATTGATTGCTGTGACAAAAAAAATAAATGAAAAAATTATTACTTTAGTTCTCAAACAAAGTTTATAGCAACAAATAAAAGTTCTGTTAAAAACTACACGTATTTACTATAGGTAAATACGTGTAGTTTTTAACAACACAGAAACAAAAACGTTAACGAGAATTTTCTAAAAAATTCGACTGAAACATCAAGATATGACTGGAATTGCCGTATATCCGCGTGCCTTAGTGCCAAATTGTGTTTGAGAAATAATATGATTGTGATGTTGCCAGTTAAGATAAATAATATTTCTATAATTCACTAGACAGTTTTTAAAGTTTGTACCAAAACTTTGTAGATATGTGATGTCATACTAAAATACCAACTCTATATTAAGCCTGTATCAAGTCCTTCAAATAATAAACTATGGGGTACCATTTGATTAGAAATTTGAGCCCCTCAAAGAAGGTATCTTGCGATTTTCTGAGAACCCCATAGTTTGTGAGCTTTTAAAAACTGAAAAATTAATATTATGGGGCGGTTTTGGGGTTGCTCCCCTTATGGTATTTTTTGGTTTGTTTCCCAGTTAAATATAACCCTAATATGATCAAACTGCCTCTAAGATGTGGGTGTATCGAATTTGTTTGGAATTGAGGTCAAAATCCGCCTAGTTTTATCCATATAGGCCAACCGATATGAACTATTAGGGATAACAGCAACTACTCATACCTATTTACTTAAAGACTATCTTGTCAAGAATTAAATAGTTAGTTACCTACTCTTAATACTGTCGGAGTGAACATTACCTCATTAAAACCTAGACGTAGTTTTTACGCGTTGCATTACAAAATAACTAAAACTAAAAAGTCGTGCATTTTATTGAAGGAGGTAATATTCTTTGAAATTTCCGCATGTATAAATGTGCGACAGTGCATGCTGTCATTTGGTAGCGAGATATTCTTGTGAAAGAAGCCCTTACACAATGAAAATCTGTTCGTTGCAAATGAACCGCGGATGCGTATAAAAATAAGCACCGTATTTGTACGGCGACGGCTGACGGCCGTCGGCTTTTTATGACATTTCAAACGACGCCTCTCGGAATTCACTAATGAGCAGTTGGCTTGGCGTCGAAACACGTAACCATGACAACGACGCCGCCTCCGCCGCTTTCTGCGGCACTAGTATTCTCCTCTAACACCTTGTGCCGCCTGCACTTGATGCACACAGGTTAACTTGAAATGATTCGTATCAATCTGCCGCATGCATATAAAAATAATACCAAATGAAATTACGACTGAAATTAGACTCTAAATATTAAAAATTAATATGCTTATGAGACAGAATTTTAGAAGGATTATATTTATTAACAATTACAAAATACCTATATCATTATATATATATATATATATATATATATATATATATATATATATATATATATATATATATATATATATATATATATATATATATATATACGGCCTGTTTCATACAACTGGTAAGTGCGAAGTTCCTAAACCTCGACGTTTCGGTACCTGCGTTGGTGCCATTTTCAAGAGTCAGGGGGAGGGTTATTTTTATGAGAATTGCTCTCTAAGAAGTAGGCAGATTGAGGCCCCAGCGTCGAACAACTCCTTACACATCCTAATAACTAGCTTGATCTTCCTTCCAGTTCTATCTTAGAGATTAACGATTCCTTAGACTAGACCAGAGGAGTAGGCAGATTGAGTATCTGCCTACTAGTATCGAACCTTTTCCTTCCAGTTCTATCTTAGAGGTGAACAATTCCTTAGGCTAGACCCGATATATAAAACATTCTTCTCCAAAGAATAAAAAATTCTTCTAACGGCGAATTTTTACGGTTTTAATTTTCGAGTTGTGAATAACAAAGCCCAAGTTTTTGTAACATTCCTTTACTATTTTATTTGACTCACATGTATATTAAATGTCAGCTTACTGTTAAAGGTGAATCTATATCTTTAACCGAGTCAAGTCGATTTAAGGTGGTTCCATTTATGTTATAGTCATAAATAATAGGATACACTTTTTTGTAAAAATTAGAGAGTTTCATTTAGCAGCATTTAAATGAAGGTTATTGGTAACACGCTATGAATTCATATTATTCAGAGATTGTTGTAACTTAATACATTCAGAAATGTTTTTTGTAGCACAGAAAACTTCGACATCACCAGCATACAACAATTAGGACACCGCCAAATTTTCAATACTACCTATCGTTAATGAATATGATAACCAACAATGGTCCAAGAATAGAGCCTGGTGGTACCCCAGATGTTACATTTAGTTTCTTCAACTTGAAACCATGATTTTCAACATAGAGCATTCTGTTTGACAAATATGATTGAAAGAAATTTAATACATGATTATACAACCCTGCACCATTCAATTTATTGAGTAAAATTCCATGATCTAACTTGTAGAACGCTTTAGAAAAGAAGTAGAGAGTGTTATTATCCGTACTTTGAGCGCTAAATTCAATAATGCAGAATAAGTTGGTACCTAGTTGTGGACGTATTTGCTGATGGATAGAAATTGGTTCTTGGAAATGTGGGTATAACCTGCTATGTCATACAGTTTCCATAACTTTAGGGAAATTGTTTATTATAGTTATAAGTCTATAAATTTCAATATTATTCTTGTCATCCTTCTTGAAAACAGGGCAAATTCTTGATCGCTTTCAAAAATTCTGGAGAGAACACGTATGCAGAGATAAGGTAAACAATTTTGAGACAAAACTAAAGCATGAGGGAAGTCGCGATCGATGAAAGCAGGGATACCGTCAGGACCTCTAGTAAATTTCGTTTTTAAGTTACACAAAGCCTGTAGAGCATCATTATTACTAAATTAATTAAAGTGTAGATACCGACTGCAATTAACAAGATCATTGGAGATATTATTTTGGTAAAGAGTGTTATTACAAATACTGCCGAAAAAGTTAACGACCACTTCTTCTGTAGTATTTAGTGATTTACCATTACAATTTAAATTACTGATATAACTGAGGTAGAACTCATTGAATTGATATATTCCTAAAAAGATTATCAGTTTTTATATTAGTTTGAATGCGTTCCCAATAGATCTTTTATGTGAGTTGTATGTCGTTGTATTCTTTTTAATTCGTCATACATACCTACATCGACGTGGAAATCAACGCGGAGAAGAACCAAGCGGTGCTATTCCGGAGGGTTCGCAAGCAGAGGCCAACAGGATACGTCGCCATGAACGACGTCAACATCCAGTGGGAGAACAACGTCAAGTACCTTGGCGTGACCATGGATCGAGTCCTGGCATGAAAAGACCATATAGATGCCACTACGAAAAAGGCAAAGTTTACCTGAGCCCTGCTGTAGCCGCCGACAAGAGTCTGAGCCTGAAGAATAAGACGACGCGACGCTTATCAGCTAACCTACGTATCCACCGCATGAGGATATGCAGCAAAGATGCACCTCAAGGGGATCCAAGCATAAAAATAGCGTTTCGGACTGCAGTTGGTATGTGACCAACGAGGTCATCCGAAGGGATCTGAAGTACAAGACGGCCACAGACATGATCGAGGACCACGCCAAGAAGCTCTACGTCATCGCAGAGGACCCGCTGATCCTGCTGGCCACAGACTACGATCCAGAGGAAGCAGGACCTTACAAGCGGCCAAGGAGGCAGTCTCGGCCTACATAGATATTAGGGGTAAAGAGCAATGGTCCCGCTCGGCCCCTTCTTATCTCTATCGGCACGCCTACATCGCTTGTTCTTTTAACACGTTTTCAAAGCAAGATTTTTTTAAATATTTTTTTTAATAATGCTGTTAAACCAAGGTGGTTTTTAAGTTGACGAGTATATTTAGGAATACAATAGTCCATTATCTGATAAAGTATAGAATAAAATGCCTCAGTCATTTATGCCTATGTTTATATCACGATTATTTAAAAATGACAAATAACAATTTAATGACATTTCATATAGTATTCGCTTTTCGAAAATTATAGCTAAGGGACTTTACTCTGAATTGTTGTAGATTAAGAATAAATTAGTGACCTACCTTATTTTCTTTTATGTGATAATTGGGAAGTAAAATTAAATGTTGCTCTCAAATACTTGGAATTTTCCGAAAATTTTAAAAACCTTGTGATTTGTTATTTAAAACCAACGGTCATTTTTAGTAATTATTTTTTAATTGATTGCTTATTTAAATTACTTTTCATTTTATTATCATATCTTAAATTAAAGGGGAAGCAACCCTCTATTGGTAGCTACAATTATACGGGTAGAATTTTGTTTAACAATCTGATATTGTCACATCATATCTTCCATAATAAATATTTTCCTTTTCCTATGCAACCTTTTATCTCTTGCCGTCTGTCCGTCCATCCGGTGTTACAGTGCGAAATAACAAACAGGAAATGACTAGTAAAAAGGGTGAACTTAAGCAAGCATAATTACCTGTCCATCACGCATACGAGCATTGGATGAGAAATGCTTTAATTCGTGTTAACTACACCTGTTTGGTGCGATTTTCAGGTAGGTAATTTAAAAAATTATAATCGGCTAATAAGACTTATTACATATTCTACTTATGAAATTAACAATTAACCATAATTTGTAACCTAAAAAATGGTACTACTTACTTCTTGATATCAATCTAGTAAATACATACATATTTTTTTGTTATTAATAATTTATTTCGACCGAATTACATACAAATTAAAAATATGTAGTAAACAGTTTGTTGTATTCACATCATTTAATAGGGAATTATTTATCAGAATTATTTTAAAACCTCTGGAATACTGGTGTTTCTTGAAATCACTTAATTATGTTGTAACCTTCGTCTTAGATACGATTAAACTCTAGGCCAGCGACCTAGGATTCCCTAGATGCTAGTTTTTTACCCCGTTCACACTTTATACAATTTTAAATATCGAAGCTTTTTTACTACAAATAGTTTTTTACATATGGATGATTTAATTTAGCCCTATTTTTACAATACAAAATTAATAATTATCTATAAGAGATCCAAATTACATTACTACCACTGTTAGTGCCATAGCGTCTTCTTTTCGTTATTTATTTATAGAGAAGGAAGTCTGGTTTCTTAAAACAAAAACATTATTCCCTGGTTACCTTCCGCTACTTCGGTAAGAATACTTCCTCATCTGTCGACCATATGATTTTATGGTTTATGATTTTAACAATTATACGACAGATAATATTCAAACATTGTCAATACACATATTTTCAATATTTGCACAGTTTTGTTTACTTTATAGTCTTGTGCACTTGGACCTCCATTTTGAACCACCCCTGTGACCGTATGACAAGTGTTCTGGGTTCGTAGCTAAGTACGTCATTTACTCTCGTTACCCCGCATCTCATCATGTTTATATCGCAATATTTATAAATTAGACATACATTATTATAATTATATGTTGGCTAAATCATTATGTGATATGTCGAAGCTACTTATATGCTTATATGTACCCAATCACCGTGTACTTTACAATCATATGCTTAATGTCTATGCTCCGTCTTTCTTTAGCTTGGGCATGATTGGGCATAGAATGCATATGCCCAATCATGCCTGTGTCTAGTGCACACAACCTGGTTGTTTACATTGTCTATACTTTATGGGAATTAATTTGGAACTATTTTCTTTGCTATATTCTCGCTATATTTTTTCAATATATATATATATATATATATATATATATATATATATATATATATATATATATATATATATATATATATATATATATATATATATATATATATATATATATATATATATATATATATATATATATATATATATATATATATATATATATATATATATATATATATATATATATATATATATATATATATATATATATATATATATATATATATATATATATATCTATATATATATATATATATATATATATATATATATATATATATATATATATATATATATTGAAAAAATATAGCGAGAATATAGCAAAGAAAATAGTTCCAAATTAATTCCCATAAAGTATAGACAATGTAAACAACCAGGTTGTGTGCACTAGACACAGGCATGATTGGGCATATGCATTCTATGCCCAATCATGCCCAAGCTAAAGAAAGACGGAGCATAGACATTAAGCATATGATTGTAAAGTACACGGTGATTGGGTACATATAAGCATATAAGTAGCTTCGACATATCACATAATGATTTAGCCAACATATAATTATAATAATGTATGTCTAATTTATAAATATTGCGATATAAACATGATGAGATGCGGGGTAACGAGAGTAAATGACGTACTTAGCTACGAACCCAGAACACTTGTCATACGGTCACAGGGGTGGTTCAAAATGGAGGTCCAAGTGCACAAGACTATAAAGTAAACAAAACTGTGCAAATATTGAAAATATGTGTATTGACAATGTTTGAATATTATCTGTCGTATAATTGTTAAAATCATAAACCATAAAATCATATGGTCGACAGATGAGGAAGTATTCTTACCGAAGTAGCGGAAGGTAACCAGGGAATAATGTTTTTGTTTTAAGAAACCAGACTTCCTTCTCTATAAATAAATAACGAAAAGAAGACGCTATGGCACTAACAGTGGTAGTAATGTAATTTGGATCTCTTATAGATAATTATTAATTTTGTATTGTAAAAATAGGGCTAAATTAAATCATCCATATGTAAAAAACTATTTGTAGTAAAAAAGCTTCGATATTTAAAATTGTATAAAGTGTGAACGGGGTAAAAAACTAGCATCTAGGGAATCCTAGGTCGCTGGCCTAGAGTTTAATCGTATCTAAGACGAAGGTTACAACATAATTAAGTGATTTCAAGAAACACCAGTATTCCAGAGGTTTTAAAATAATTCTGATAAATAATTCCCTATTAAATGATGTGAATACAACAAACTGTTTACTACATATTTTTAATTTGTATGTAATTCGGTCGAAATAAATTATTAATAACAAAAAAATATGTATGTATTTACTAGATTGATATCAAGAAGTAAGTAGTACCATTTTTTAGGTTACAAATTATGGTTAATTGTTAATTTCATAAGTAGAATATGTAATAAGTCTTATTAGCCGATTATAATTTTTTAAATTACCTACCTGAAAATCGCACCAAACAGGTGTAGTTAACACGAATTAAAGCATTTCTCATCCAATGCTCGTATGCGTGATGGACAGGTAATTATGCTTGCTTAAGTTCACCCTTTTTACTAGTCATTTCCTGTTTGTTATTTCGCACTGTAACACCGGATGGACGGACAGACGGCAAGAGATAAAAGGTTGCATAGGAAAAGGAAAATATTTATTATGGAAGATATGATGTGACAATATCAGATTGTTAAACAAAATTCTACCCGTATAATTGTAGCTACCAATAGAGGGTTGCTTCCCCTTTAATTTAAGATATGATAATAAAATGAAAAGTAATTTAAATAAGCAATCAATTAAAAAATAATTACTAAAAATGACCGTTGGTTTTAAATAACAAATCACAAGGTTTTTAAAATTTTCGGAAAATTCCAAGTATTTGAGAGCAACATTTAATTTTACTTCCCAATTATCACATAAAAGAAAATAAGGTAGGTCACTAATTTATTCTTAATCTACAACAATTCAGAGTAAAGTCCCTTAGCTATAATTTTCGAAAAGCGAATACTATATGAAATGTCATTAAATTGTTATTTGTCATTTTTAAATAATCGTGATATAAACATAGGCATAAATGACTGAGGCATTTTATTCTATACTTTATCAGATAATGGACTATTGTATTCCTAAATATACTCGTCAACTTAAAAACCACCTTGGTTTAACAGCATTATTAAAAAAAATATTTAAAAAAATCTTGCTTTGAAAACGTGTTAAAAGAACAAGCGATGTAGGCGTGCCGATAGAGATAAGAAGGGGCCGAGCGGGACCATTGCTCTTTACCCCTAATATCTATGTAGGCCGAGACTGCCTCCTTGGCCGCTTGTAAGGTCCTGCTTCCTCTGGATCGTAGTCTGTGGCCAGCAGGATCAGCGGGTCCTCTGCGATGACGTAGAGCTTCTTGGCGTGGTCCTCGATCATGTCTGTGGCCGTCTTGTACTTCAGATCCCTTCGGATGACCTCGTTGGTCACATACCAACTGCAGTCCGAAACGCTATTTTTATGCTTGGATCCCCTTGAGGTGCATCTTTGCTGCATATCCTCATGCGGTGGATACGTAGGTTAGCTGATAAGCGTCGCGTCGTCTTATTCTTCAGGCTCAGACTCTTGTCGGCGGCTACAGCAGGGCTCAGGTAAACTTTGCCTTTTTCGTAGTGGCATCTATATGGTCTTTTCATGCCAGGACTCGATCCATGGTCACGCCAAGGTACTTGACGTTGTTCTCCCACTGGATGTTGACGTCGTTCATGGCGACGTATCCTGTTGGCCTCTGCTTGCGAACCCTCCGGAATAGCACCGCTTGGTTCTTCTCCGCGTTGATTTCCACGTCGATGTAGGTATGTATGACGAATTAAAAAGAATACAACGACATACAACTCACATAAAAGATCTATTGGGAACGCATTCAAACTAATATAAAAACTGATAATCTTTTTAGGAATATATCAATTCAATGAGTTCTACCTCAGTTATATCAGTAATTTAAATTGTAATGGTAAATCACTAAATACTACAGAAGAAGTGGTCGTTAACTTTTTCGGCAGTATTTGTAATAACACTCTTTACCAAAATAATATCTCCAATGATCTTGTTAATTGCAGTCGGTATCTACACTTTAATTAATTTAGTAATAATGATGCTCTACAGGCTTTGTGTAACTTAAAAACGAAATTTACTAGAGGTCCTGACGGTATCCCTGCTTTCATCGATCGCGACTTCCCTCATGCTTTAGTTTTGTCTCAAAATTGTTTACCTTATCTCTGCATACGTGTTCTCTCCAGAATTTTTGAAAGCGATCAAGAATTTGCCCTGTTTTCAAGAAGGATGACAAGAATAATATTGAAATTTATAGACTTATAACTATAATAAACAATTTCCCTAAAGTTATGGAAACTGTATGACATAGCAGGTTATACCCACATTTCCAAGAACCAATTTCTATCCATCAGCAAATACGTCCACAACTAGGTACCAACTTATTCTGCATTATTGAATTTAGCGCTCAAAGTACGGATAATAACACTCTCTACTTCTTTTCTAAAGCGTTCTACAAGTTAGATCATGGAATTTTACTCAATAAATTGAATGGTGCAGGGTTGTATAATCATGTATTAAATTTCTTTCAATCATATTTGTCAAACAGAATGCTCTATGTTGAAAATCATGGTTTCAAGTTGAAGAAACTAAATGTAACATCTGGGGTACCACCAGGCTCTATTCTTGGACCATTGTTGGTTATCATATTCATTAACGATAGGTAGTATTGAAAATTTGGCGGTGTCCTAATTGTTGTATGCTGGTGATGTCGAAGTTTTCTGTGCTACAACTATATATATATATATATATATATATATATATATATATATATATATATATATATATATATATATATATATATATATATATATATATATATATATATATATATATATATATATATATATATATATATATATATATATATATATATATATATATATATATATATATATATATATATATATATATATATATATATATATATATATATATATATATATATATATATATATATATATATATATATATATATATATATATATATATTAGCTTTGAAATTCTTTGCTATTCATATTTATTTTGTGAAAAGTAATCTTGGGTTGGTAGCATTTCATTACATAGAAATAAGCAAATAGACGAATTTATTTTGATTAATAATAAAAATTCTATTTGCTTATTTCTATGTAATGAAATGCCTCCAACCCAAGATTACTTTTCACAATATATATATATATATATATATATATATATATATATATATATATATATATATATATATATATATATATATATATATATATATATATATATATATATATAGGTATGTACACGCGTACACAATATCTAAAAATAAATAAATATCAATATGTAGATTACCAAGGATATATTGGTACTTCAGGTATTCCTCAAAGATCTCTGCTCCGCCTGCTGAAAATTATTACGTTATATTTTTGCTATTATTCCTAATAATATATTAAGGTACGGTTCATATGATATCGACTCTACAACTAATATGAGGCTGGTAATTTTATTAGAATAGGTTAACATTACTTAAAAATCATGAGTATCCTGCACCATATCATACTTCTTACCACTGAACTTATGAAAGTCCAAGTATATAAAAAAATTAGGTATATTTATGGGAATTAAATCATGTCGTAATCAATTAAATCATTCGGAGTATTTTCCAGTAGTTACATCAAAGGTTCCAGCCCTATTCAGTAATTAAATCATTATTATACTTACCTACTTGAAAAGTACATTGCATATGACCGTGAAAATCACCAATTTTTATCGTAGAGCAAACATTTTTGTACTATTGTGTTCGTCATTAAATTTGAAACAATTTTCGACAAATAGATTTATTTTTCTTCATAACTCAATATCGATACAATTTTTGTCAATACGTATCTAGCATATATTCATAAATCCTAACCTTATTATAACTAGCCGCATACTTTGTTTTTTTACATTACGAATAAACACCAGAAAGTATGCTACATAATGTTTCACATTTCACACTACAATTTTTAGCTAGTTATTTATGTACATGCTGTACAACTCCCGTGAAATAAAAGTATTTCTATACCTAGTAGAAGTGATACTTTAACCCCATGGCGCACATGAAACGTACACCTTTTCCGCTTTCGTGCTGCAAATAAACTTTTGATTTGGCTAATAATATTCGGTTTCCACTATAAAGGTTCCAAACAGTGCACGCTCCTACTTTTACTCTTTTCAATAGATACGTCTGAAAGCCGAAATGTTGAGGGGTGAACGCCTCTTAATGTGCAGTATGAAAGTGTCCTGCTAAGAGGGCGACACGTGCCCTGTATAACTTACGTTTAGGGCCCTGGGGGTCGTGTCAGTAATACGCCAGGAACTGGGATACGTACCCACCCAGCAGGTTTAGGCTGTGGGAAACCGTGCGGGATATTGCTATGCACTGTTCTCTTTCAGAAAATGTTTCGTCATGCAGCATATAGTTTCAAGTACCACCCTGATATTCCATTTGTTTCGAACAACGTAGTTGAATATTAAAATTATAATATAACAACATCCACTACTGCTAAATTTCCACAATCTACCTACAATGCAAGACAGCGGAAGGTGATTTCGATAACCCGAATTTAAATAATTTACATGAATGGCATAATTTTCAAGCTAATTTTAGCTGCTACTTTATCCTATAACAAATAAACACGTTGAACATATCAGCATGTAGATATTATTGTTGATTATTTGTTAATTAATAACTGCTGATTAAACAATTATGAAACCATATAAAAATTGAGGTTATTTTTCACAAGTTCTTTTAATATATATGTACACTAAGTTCCAAAAAAAGCGCACTCATTTTTTTAGTTACGTCCTCTTTTGTTCTAATATATCAAATTAAAAAAAATTGCGTGTATGTAGAACTCATTGCATATAATGGTAAAATGTAAGACATATTTTTTCCATTCAGCAATGAAAATAATGGAAACATTTAGCAACATGCTTTTTCTAATTTTGGGAACCCGCTGTGTATTACATCAGTACTTGGATAAAAAAGTCCTGATGAAAGTCCTCTATCGAATCCTCTCTATCGAAAGTCCTCTCGTAACGAATATTTTTTTGGTCACTGTTTTATCTTAAAAATGTCGAAATTACAGCACATCTACTGGAATCGTATTTAGCCAAGAATTCACATTTACATTACCTTGACTGCAACTCCTGCTCATTGAATTCAATGAAGAAGAAACAGTAACATCCCAAGGTTGCCAAGCAACAATATTTAATACCTAATAATATTTTGTTGACACTGTGAATATCATCAAAACGCAATTTTGTATGTGAAATAAAAATGCTAGTGACACCCGAACAGAATGCAAGATGCCTTAGTAGATGATGGTGATAGTTCATGATACTCGTGC